>CM019162.1:8855052-9000052 GCA_009733165.1 Naja naja
TGGCCAAGGTCGGAGACCCCTGATCTCTTGAGTGTGTCTGGGGAGGGGGTCCTGACCTGGCAGGCGGCAGCCCCTCGTCTTGAAGAAAGGCGAGCCACGCGTGAAACCAAACGCTCAACTTGGAATCTGCCGTGGCGGAGATCTGGCCCGGCGGGTCCGTTAGGGACTGAAGGGCAGAGTTAGGGCTTTCGCAAAGCAGCGGCAATCCCGGAGGGGCTCGAAGACTCCTGCCTGAAAGCCTGGCTGGGTTTGCGTCACCCGCCCGTCTTCGAGTGAAAGGGCTGAAAGGCGACCTCGCAACGGGAGGGAGGGAGGGAAGGAAGGAAGGAAGGAAGAAAAATATAAGGGAGGGAAGAGGAAAGGAGGTACGGAAGGAAGGAAGGAGGGAAAGAAGGAAAGAAAGAAAGAAGGAAAGAAAAATATAAGGGAGAGAAGAGGAAAGGAAGGAGGGAAGGGAAGGAAGAAGAAAGGGAGGGAGGAAGAACGGTAGGAAAAATAGAAGGGATGGAAGAGGTAGGGAAGGAAGGGAAGGGAAGGGAAGGAAGGGAAGGAAGGAAGGAAGGAAGGAAGGAAGGAAGGAAGGAAGGAAGGAAGGAAGGAAGGAAGGAAGGAAAGAAATTGTGTCTTATTCCGCTATTCCAGCCCGGATCGACCAGGTGCAAACTCTTACTTCGCTTTTTCCTGCCACTTACCCCCCTACCCCACCCTCTCTAACCCACCTGGAACACGATAAGCCTCCCTCCCTCCTTCTCAAAGTCCCTCCGGCGCAAATCTCAATGACGTCATTAGCCTGATGACGCCATCGGGCAAATGATTGTATTCCCCCCCACCAGCTGCCCATTCCACCCGCCTGAAGGGACTTCGGACCGGACTGGATTTGCGCGGTTCTCTACCCTGCGAAAACTCTTCTCGGTCCAGATTTGTGGATCGCCCCTGTACGTAAATCCCGCCAGGCTCGTTCCGTAGGTCGGAGCAGGTCTGCGGACCTGGCTAAGCGCGTGGCGTGAAATGCAGCAGTTCCATCCCGCGTGTGGAGGACCGTTGCCCACCCCTCACCCCCCCCTTTTAAATTGCCTCGATGGGTCAGTGGGGATAGAAAGGAAAGCCCAGTTCCTAACCGCGATGCGAATGCCCCAGCGATCCTAATCTCGGGAAAGTTGGCTTGCGCACTAATTAGCGAACTCAGAAAAAGAAAGGAAGGAAGGAAGAGAGGGGGAGAAAGTGAGAAGAGAAAGAGAGAAAGAAAAGAGAAAAAAGAAAGAAAGAGAAAGAGAGAGAAAGAAAGACAGACAAAGACAGAGAGACAAAAAGAGAAAGAGAAAGAAAGAGAAACAGAAAGAGAAAGAGAGAAAGAGAAAGAGAAAAAGAGAGAAAGAGAGAGAAAGAAAGAAAGAGAGAGAGAAAGGAAGAGAAAGAAAGAGAAAGAAAAAGGAAGAAAAAGGAAGAGAGAGAAAGAGAGAGAAAGAGAAAGAGAGAAAAAGGAAGAGAAAGAGAGAGAGAAAGAAAAGAAAGAAAAAGGAAGAGAAAAAGAGAAAGAGAAAGAGAGAAAAAGGAAGAGAAAAAGAGAAAGAGAAAGAAAAAGGGAGAGAGAAAGAGAGAAAGAAAAAGAAAGAAAAGAAAGAAAGAAAGAGAGAGACAGAGAAAGAGAAAGAGAGAAAAAGGAAGAGAAAGAGAGAAGGGTTGAAAGAAAGAGAAGGAAGGAAGGAAGGAAGGAAAAGGAAAGGAAAGGAAAGGAAGGAAAAGGAAAGGAACTCCCTCCCCACCCCCCATTTGGCCGGTGCGGAAAAGCGGGACGGAGGGAAACGGCGCCTGTCCGAATTTCTTTTCTTCCAGACTATCTTTGCTTTCCAGCTAAAACTGCGGTTTTCTGGGAGGCCTCCGAGGAGAAGCCGGGCACCCCCGCGGGCAGGCTTCCCTCGCCCCCTCCCCGCCCAAGCCCCGCAAGCGTTTATCGACCTCGAAGACGCGCAGGGTGGCGGGGGGGGGATAGAAAGACTTTTCTGAGCGTGCAAAGGGCCTCGTGTCCCCCGAGCTCCGCCACCAAGGATTCCCGCAGCGAGGCGTCTCCGATCTCCGATTATTTCGCTAAACTTGTCGGAAAAACAAGGGGAAGATATTTCGTGGCGTGGCCTTGCCCCACTGAGAACCCGCGGGGATTTCGCCAGGCTCGCCAAATGCCAAGCTTTTTTTCCCCTGAGGCTGAGCTCTCGCAAGCCGCTGAACCCGCGTGTTTATTGCACACTCGCGCTCCAGCCTTGCTACTAATCTGGGCGGGCGGGCACGTGTAAAGGCACCTCCCAAGGTGATTTATATCTCATTGTATCTAAGATATAAATCTTAACTCCAGCGGTGTGTGATTTATTTAGAGCCTGCCGCGGTGAAGTTACAGTTTACGCGCAGGGCGCAACTACAATCCGAATTTCTAGCGGTAGCAGGTTGCAACGCCCTGTTGCAAGAACGGGCGGTTCTGTTTAATCGCCCGGGAGAACGAGATCGTAGGCTTGGTTTCAACTAGGGCCCGGAGGAAAGGACTAGCTGCGCATAATGGAACTTGTGGTCAACCCATTAAAAAAAAAAACCCATGTGACATGTAAAACGGTGTATTTCGCTTGGTAGGCTGCGGGCATGAAACTCTGGGTACTTTTTCCCTTTGACACATGTATACACATCCGAAATAGACTGTTGTTTCTCTGTATCATATAGAATAGAATTCTTTATTGGCCAAGTGTGATTGGACACACAAGGAATTTGTCTTGGTGCAAATGCTCTCAGTGTACGTAAAAGAAAAGCTACATTCATCAAGAGTCAAGAATCATCAAGTACAACACTCAATGATAGTCATAGGGTACAATCAGCAATCAAATCATACTAGGAAACAGTCAATAAAAATCGTAAGGATACAAGAGACAAAATTACCTTCATACAGTCACAAGTGAGAGGGGATGGGTGATAAGGAGTGATGAGAAGATTAATAGCAATAGTAGTGCAGACTTAGTAAATACTTGGACAGTGTTGAGGGAATTATTTGTTTAGCAGAGCTTTTGGGGAAAAAACTGTCCTTGTGTCGGTGTTCTGGTGTGCAGTGCTCTATAGTGTCGTTTTGAGGGAAGGAGTTGAAACAGTTTATGTCTGGGATGTGAGGGGTGTGTAAATATTTTCACAGCCCTCTTTTTGACTATGCGGTATACAGGTTCTCGATGGAAAGCAGGTTGGTAATTACTCTCTGGAGTCTGTGTTTGTCCTGTTGGGTTGCAGAGCCAAACCAGACAGTTATAGAGGTGTAGATGACAGACTCAATAATTCCTCTGTAGAATTGGATCAGCAGCTCCTTGGGCAGTTTGAGCTTTCTGAGTTGGCACAGAAAGAACACTCTTTGTTGTGTTTCTTTGATGACATTTTTGATGTTAGGTGTCCATTTTAGGTCTTGTGATATGATGGAACCTAGAAATTTCTCTAGGGTCTCTACTGTTGATACTGTGTTGTCTAGTATTGTAAGAGGTGGTAGTATGGGAGGGTTTCTCCTAAAGTCTTCCACCATTTCTACGGTTTTGAGTGTGTTCAGTTCCAGATTGTTCCAGTTACACCACGAGAAAAGTTGTACAACCTCCTGTCTGTATGTGGATTCGTCATTGTCTTGAATGAGACCAATCACTGTTGTGTCATCTGCAAACTTCAGTATTTTAACAGATGGATCGTTTGAGATGCAGTCAAACAGCAAACCGCATCCTTACTAGCACTGATGAGGTTACCTAGTTGGGTGATGAAACGTCTGCAAGGAAAAAAACAAGCCAGCTCAGAGAGCATCAAGGACCCCTCAATTCTTGCAAATCTTCTCTCTGAAAGAGGAACAACGCAGGTATAACTGGACTCTCTCTTTTCTAAACCCCCTGATTTGTCGCCTCTCCACTCAATTTCCAGGTACTCCGTCTCCCCTCTTATAAAAAGGAGATAAAATGCTCTAAACTTTGTATCCCTCCTCACTCCAAGAGGTTTAGGTGGAGTGATCCCCACTCTAAACCACCCCTCCTTTTTGAATTTGAGATCTCTGCCTGCCTGCCTGCCTTTCAGTCTGTTCACACGTGCTCTTTGTTCCATGGATGAAAAAGGGAAATGTTTGCTCTTGCCGAGAAAGGAAGCAGTTGTTAGAAGAGTTTCATCCGTGTGAGATTCAGCTGTTCCCATACCTGGTCATAAATTAAAATATTATTTATTATTATTATTTATTATTATTATTATTATTATTATTATTATTATTATTATTCGTGGGTAATCCGCAGAGATTTAGTCTGGTAAGAATTTAGTAATTCAGATCTTAACCAAAGACCTAAGAATTATGAAGATAACATCTAAGAATATTACAGGCAGTTCCAAGCAGGGTGATATTGTTAGCATTAATACTAATAAAAGTGATAGCATTACTATTAATCCTCTATCTTTCCTTTCATTCGTCTCCTCCCACTTATGACTGTATGACTGTAACCTTGTTGCTTGTATTCTAACAATTTTTATTGACTGTTCCCTAGCATTATTTGATTGCTTATTGTACCCTATGACTATATTCTATTTACTATGTACCTTATGACTGTATAACCCAAAGGCTATTATTAAGTGTTGTACCTTATGATTCTTGACTCTTGACGAATGTATCTTTTCTTTTATGTACACTGAGAGCATTTGCACCAAGACAAATTCCTTGTGTGTCCAATCACACTTGGCCAATAAAGAATTCTATTCTATTATATTCTATTCTATTCTATTCTATTCTATTCTATTCTATTCTACTCTAGTCTACTCTAATCTATTCTTCATTCAAATATCTATTCTATTCTATTCAAGCTTGAAAAAATGAACGGCGTTTCACGCAATAAAATGCCAATCATTTCAAAAATATGTTTTCACGAGTTGCCTGGTTCCTGTTGCTGAGATTTCCCAGGTAAAAGCAGCATAGAGGAAGCATTCCTAGCTCAATCCTTCCACAAAATAATGTATCCTTTTAATCTGGCTCCAGCACTCCTTAGATCGCCGAGAGCCCATTTTACAAGCCTGTCTCATGGCCTTATAATCGAAAGCCATCTCTAATCATTCAATAGGATCACTCATACATCATACTTGGATTCACAGGGCAGGCGAAGGAAACTTGCGGCCTGGTGTTTTGTTTATTTTTAGAAATTCCCTGGGTCCTTAAACTGAGCAAACTCTACTTGAGGCTGGTGCCCTGAGCGAATTGGGGGGCGCCGTCTACCGTTTGGACACAGAAAAGCGCTTTAAGGGAGAAAACCGTGAGGGTCAAAGGGAAGTTTGCCAGAGCTCTCGGTTTCAGATTCTCAGAGGATATTGCAGTCATTGGGCCCTCCTCGGTATACATGGGCACGGAAATAAATTGCACTCTGCACTAAGAGGTTCTCTGTCTGGAGCCCAGGGCAGACGATTGGGAAGATTTGCAAAGGCGTCGTTTTAAAAACGGGGGTTGCACTGGAAGGCGGTGGCTGGAAGGAGAGAGTTTTGTCTCCCAGCTACATCCTGGTTAGACCTGGGGGGGTGACCTCATCCACGCAGCAATTCAATTTGAGGCTGGACTTATGAGGTCTTATGAACTGCCACCGGCAAGGTCACCTTTGCCATTTTCTTGGCAACCACTATTGCCTTCCTCAAGAATGGATGTGTGGATAATTTCCAGGCTAGTTTATATCTTTGAGATTTCTAGGTAGGTAGGTGAATGATTGGATGGATGGGTGGTGGTGGTGACAGACAGAATACACATAGATACAGATAGATAGATTAGATGGATGGATGGATGGATAGATAGATAGATGGATCGATAGATGATAGGATGGATGGATGGATGGATGGATGGATGGATGGATGATGGATGGATGATAGGATGATGATAATAGATGATGGATAGATGATGAGATATAATGGATGGATAGATGGATGGATAATAGATAGATAGATGATGATGGATGGATAAGATGGTGGAATGATGTTTGGATGGGTGTGGGTGGATGATGACAGACAGAAGACAGAGATAGATAGATGGATAGATTAGATGGATGGATGGATAGATAGATGGATAGGATGGATGGATCGATATGGAAGAATAGATGGATGAATGGATAGATGATAGATAGATAGATAGATAGATAGATAGATAGATAGATAGATAGAGGAGACGGAAGGAGAGAGAGAGAATTAGTTTTGTGTAGTGGTTCAAGGCACTGAGCTAGAAAGCAGAAGACAGAGAGTTCTAGTCCCACTTTAGGTATGAAGCCAGCTGAGTGGCCTGGGACCAGTCACAGCTCAGGAAGAAGACAACACCAAAGCACATTCAAAGCTTGCCAAGAAAACTAGAGGGATTTGTTCAGGCAGTGCCAGAGTCAAAAACTGACTCGAAGACCCACAGACACACACACACACACACAATAGATAAGTATAGGAGATTTAAAAAGTAGATACTTTCCAGGCTACTTTACAGCTCTGGGACTTTCTACTGCAGGGGTCTCCAAACTTGGCAACTTTAAGACTTGTGAACTTCAACTCCCAGAATTCTCCAGCCAGGAGTTGAAGTCCACAAGTCTTAAAGTTGCCAAGTTTGGAAACCTCTGTTCTACTGGTTTTCCATGCCAGTATAGACCTGGTTCTAAGTTTGCTTAGCTTTTCCAGGTGAGGCACACACTTTGCAAAACTGCCACAAGCTTCCCATCCTGGTAAGCAGCAGGGTATTGCACCCTGGCTTCAACCAGTAGCATATTCATCACTTCTGAAAATGTCCTCGATGCAACATTTCTCTCTTCCTCGTATTTCTATTTCTATTCCGTATGAATAAAAAAGCTACTCTGGTGCAACAGTTAAAAGTGCCAGGCTAGAAACTGGGAGATGGTGAGTTCTAGTAGGCACGAAGCTTGCTGGGTGACCTTGGGGCAGTCCTTCTCTTTCCCAGCCCTAGGAAGGAGGCAATGCCAAACCACTTCTGGAAAAAACCTTGCCAGGAAAACTGCAGGGACTCGCAGGCAGGCAGGCACCAGGAGCCAAGACTAACTTGAAGGTGTGTATACACACACACATATACATAAAAAATTCAATCTTTACAAGCAGGAGATTTTACAGCAGAATCGTTTTTCTAAACTAAACATCATTTTAAATGAAATGGAGAGAAGTGGAGGAAGGAACTATCCATCTCACACTCCTAGAGCTGTGAGATGGATGCAGCCACTGGTTTCCCTTTATGGCTCCTCAAATTTGCTAGTTTTAAGGGATTTAGATGTTCCTGCAGAAGCCATTGTCTTTTAAAAAGGGGGAAGGAAGGAAACAGAAAGAAGGAAGAAAGGGAAAGAAAAGGAAGGAAGGAAAGAAGAAAAGAAAAATTGAGGGAGGGAGGGAAGGAGAGAAGAGAAAGGAAGGGAGGAAGGGAGGAAAAATTAAAATGAGGGAGGAAAGAAGGGAAAAAAGGAAGGAAGGAAACAAAAGAAGGAAAGAAGGAAGAAAGGAAAAATTGAAAGGAGGGAGGGAGAAAAGGGAAAGGAAGGAAGGAAGGAAAGAAAGAAAAATTGAAGAGGGAGAAAAGAGAAGGGAAGGAAGGAAAGGAAGGAAGGAGAGAAGGAAGGAAGGAAGGAAGGAAAGAGAAACCATTGAATTGATGCAGTTATGATCTGAGAAATGTGGTGCCTCAACTTTTTTATATATATAAAAGGAGGAGAGGTGGTGTCTAGATACCTTATCCTGCCCTGCCTTGAAGAATGAGTGAACTATTTGTACAACATTGGTTAAGCAAAACTAAATTAAGATATAGCAATTTCCATTTGGTCATAGATTGAAACCTAGCAACAGCACTGCTGTGATAATAATTCTGCAAAGAGGCTGAAGAAATAGTGGACCATCTAGTTGCACATTCTGACTACAAACAATGGCATGACAAAGTAGCAACAAAGATCTGCGAGAAATACCACTTGCCTGCAAGCAAGAACTGGTGGGACCATAAACTAGAGGAAGTCATAGAAAAAGAAGAAACTAAAGCACTCTGGGACTTTAGAATTCAAACAGATTGGCACCTGCCACTTTAAGACTTAACAACTGTTGAGAAGAAAGACCAAAAAAAGTCTGGATAACTGACATTGCAGTATCTGGAGGCAGCAGAAGAGAAGAGAAAGGGTGGGAGAAAAAGCACAAAACACAAAGACCTGCAAACTGAAGTAGAACAAGAAGTGGCAAAAGAAAGGAAAGGTAGTCCCAATAGCAATAGGTGCATTGGGTGCAGTCCCAAAACAATGGAGCACCACTTGAACACTGTTGGCATTGACAAATTCACCATCAGTCAATTACAAAAGGCAGCTTTACCCAGAACCACTTACAGTGCATCTTGCGATTATATGTTTAACACCATCCAGCATCCACACCTGCCTATCCCAGGTCCTTGGGAAGGTACCAGATCCGGTTTAAACATCTGGCCAACTGTGTGGCCGACCATAATTGTGCAATGCTTTTTAGGCTGACCCTCCAAGAAACCCAGTGGCTTGCAGTGGTGAGGGATCTCCTGAGTGGAAAGGGGTTTAGCTATGCTCGAAGTTCAGAAGCCAACCAGGGATAGCGTTTTATAATCTATATATATAAAAGCGAAATACACCTCATGCATCATCACAACATCTCCAGAACCGTAAAGCCTACAAACTTGAAATTTGGCACGTAGGTTCCTCTTGGCTTCTAAGTGCTCACTAAGAAAGGATTTTTCAAAATGACCATCAGAGTGTTAGTATTTCCTATATTATTATTATTAACACGCTCTGATGCTAAGGATTTCTACTCCCCCTCCCCACTTGGAAAGAAACCTGTTCTAAATGCAAAACACAAGCAGAGGAGAGGAGTTTCAGTTTGAGTTTCACAGCAGCAACCAGCTTTAGTCCAGAACAGTTCAGCTAAGCTACGCCCAGGCTCCTTGCTGTCTCCTTCTTGCTCACACAGCAAATACTGTTTCAGTTTCCAAACAACCCTCAACTCTCTCACACACCGACAGGACGCTAGCCAGATGAATACCGATGGATGCTGGTAGGCAGAGGCAGAATTTCCCACCCTTATTTTTCTCCCCAAAAACTAAGCCCGAGCCGCAGAGCTTCGCAGCGAAGCACGGGCATCGAGCTAGTTAGAATTAAAATCCAAAAGTGAACCACGGTGTTCTGAAATTACGTCTAAAATATCGCCGCTCCAAGGGGGACAAGAGAAGGAGATGTCGGTTGCAATCCTGTATACGTTAAAAGTATATGTAAGGCTACATTAGAAGGCTGCCACGTTATTTACGCTTAACGCAGAAGCCCGCGGAACTAGAAAAAAAATCGGTGTTTTTACAAATCCTACATGTGAGAATTCTTCACCGCGGTTTTAGAGATCTCTCGATCTCCTCTGGTTGCATTCATGTTAAATGTTTGCAAAGTGAAAAAGCGGAGCTGTCCAGGGATTCCTTCCATTAGGGACTCGGTATTAAAAAGCAAAGAAAATTTAGGTGTATTTGGAAATCCCTTTGCGTACACTTGGGTGTAAACCCGGATAGCGCAAAGTTTATTAGAGAACTTAGAGAGCTCCCGTTGCAAGAATTTTGAAGCTGTTGAATCTCTTTCGCGTCTATTTTACCGTAGGCAGGCGCTTGACAAACAGGTTTTCATCACTATTCTAGTTCGAGTTTATTGTTATGTTTTGTTCCATTTTGGTAGCTTGGAGTTCGTAGTGGTTTTTTTTTAATGAATTTTTTTTAACCCTATTCGGCTTTAAGCCTGCCTAGCATAAACTCGCACCCGCGATTTATGAAGGGTGCGGTGTAAATGCTTAGAAGTTGTTGTTTTGAACTAGTTGTGGATTGCAATCCTAAAAAACGCTTATTATTAGGGAGGGAAATCCGAGAGAAGTGAATAAGGCGTCCTGTTGGGGTTCGAGTCCAGCGGTTAAAAGTTTCAAGATTAGACCTGAGCATCTCGTGTTCACAGCCATGTGCGTGCCCGCCTGCCTTTGGCCTGTGTGTGTGTGTGTGAGAGAGAGAGACAGACAACGAAAGGAAGAAGAACAAATGAACATTCGCTGTCGTTTGCAAACCTCCTAGGCTGGCAACGGAATCACCTATTGAGACAGTCTCGGCTTCCAAAGTTCTACCGTTTTTGCGACCAGATAGTTTCTCCCCGGGTTTGCTTCGATCCTGGCGGGTGGTGGGGAGATCTCAGCTTCTCCCCCATTCTCTCTATCAATCGGGGGAGCGTCAGCCAGCCTGGCCGGACGTCTCGAGCCTCAGACGGACGGGAGCCTCGCCGTTTGAAAAGCTGACCGGAGCTCTGTTTCCCCAGGAGTCCCGGCGCCCAAGTCTCGCTTTCCCTTCGTTTTTGAACGTCGGCGCGAACTTGTCTCGTGGAGGGAAAATCCCTGGGTTTAAACCAGGTTTCCTTCCCCCCCTCAAACCCCCATTTCGGCCTAGGTTTTTCTCGCTTCCCCTCCTAACTCAACCAAGGGGTAGGGTCTCTCGCCCGAAAAAAATAGAAATCTTAAGTAAGCTCCAGGAGAGATGGAATGTGTTGTTTACTTTGTTTGTTTTCTTTCTTTATTTATTTAAAGTGACAATAAAGTTATTATTCTATTCTATATTCTATTCTATATTCTGTTCTATTCTGTTCTTATTCTATTCTCCATTCCATTCCATTCCTATTCTATTTTACTGTTATTCTGCCTTCTCTTCTCTTCTCTTCTCTTCTCTTCTCTTCTATTCTGTTCTGTTCCGTTCCGTTCCGTTCCGTTCCATTCCATTCCATTCTATTCTTTTCTATTCTCCATTCTCTTCTCCATTCTATTCGTTTATTCATTTGTCGTACCGATTGCTCCTGGTTCTGTTGACTGTTCTCTCGCTCCTATCGAAAGCAATGTCCGTTTCGAAGCAGCGGATAGCGCCCTCCTCAAAGGCAAAACCGCAATCCTCCGGGTGGGGTACATCCCCCCACACACACACTCCGCTTCCACTCCGGCATCCTGTACTACACCTCCCATCACGCCCAGACGATAGATTTGACCGGCGCATGGGGTGGGGGGAGGGCGATGGAAATTGGACTCCATGATACCAAGAAAGTGGGCGAAGGTTGCCCTGTTGCCTTTATAGGATTCTGATTCTTTATCCCGCCGGAGGAGCAAGTTTTAACGCGACCTAACCCGCCTTTCAAAGCCTTCCCTGCCTTAAGGCCGCGGGGGAGGGGGGTTTAACAGGAGCTCAGCCCCCACCAAAGAAACCAAAGGGCTGCACTCTTTAGGAATAACAACTTGGTCCGTTGAAAGGAGACGGGGTGGGGCGCTCCCCAGGGAGCCCAGCACGGCGGGTTGGCAGAATTGGCACTCCTCCATTCAAAGGCCCGCGGAAAAAGCGTGCGCCCCGGGAACAACTCCATTTTGCGAGTTCCTACTCAGGAGAAAAACCCGACTGCCTTCCGCGCCAAGGAAGACAATTAGAAGAGAAATTAAATTGTACAGAGAAACACACACACACACACACACACACACACACTTTCCTCGCCACCCCAGCGAGGTTTTTTTTGGCTTGGTAACAACCGACGACCTGACTTCTTATGACATTACTCCGTGGATTCCACCTAGCCACCCGTTTCCCGTTTCCCGAAGGAGCCTGAACTGCGAGAGGCCAAGGGGGTGGGTGGGTGAGGAAGCGCGCTTCATCTCCTTCGCCCCCTCCTCATCTTCTCTTCCCCCCACCCACCCACCCACCCCCGGTTCCCACTTTGCTCGGGCAAGGGGACCCCATCTTTTCCTCGAAGGCGCCTTTCCTTCCCCGTTGGCCAAGGGAAGGCAGCGCTGAGCCCCTGCTATTTATCTCCCCCCCCCACGCGTCAGGAGGGGCCGGCCATTTCCCCCCTCAACCCTCTCCGCCACCCCCTCCCCCCTCCCCAGTTACCTCTCCCTCTTCCAATCCCCCTCGTTGTTTCTTTTTCCTTCTCCTCTTTCTCTCGCTCTCCGTTCCTTCTCGAAAGGGCTCTCCCAAGCCTTCCGAAAGCAACAGCGCTTCTTAACGGAGCCCTTCCCGGTTTCGGCCGAAGGGACGCCCGGTGACTCCGCTTCCTTATCCCCAGCCTCGCATCCGCGCGTCTCCCCGACCTCGCTGTTCTTGGGGTTTTATTTTATATTTTTAATTGTGAGGAGGAGGAGGAGAAGAAGAAGAAGAAGAAGAAGAAGAAGAAGAAGAAGAAGAAGAAGAAGAAGAAGAAGAAGAAGAAGAAGAAGAAGAAGAAGAAGAAGAAGAAGAAGAAGAAGAAGAAGAAGAAAACTTCCCTCCTTCTTTCGGAGACTTGCATGGAATCGAGGAAAGAAAACTTTTGTAAAGAAGAAAAATCTTGCCCAATTCTGGGGGTGGGGGGAAACCAACAACCCATCTGGGGATATTTCTGCGCTGAGCTGTCCAACGCAGTCCGGATTGAAGAAGGATCGTAGCCCAGGGGTGAAGCGGAGGACTGGGGTGGGGGATTCCCCTTTGATTGACACATCCTCCCTCTGTGGGCGCTTTTTTGGGGGGGGTTGCTTCTAGGTAGAAAAAAATAAGGGGGCGGCGATTGGCGCAGGGGGAACAATGGCTTTGAGTTCCCGGGCGCACGCTTTTTCCGTCGACGTTTTAATGGGCAACGCCAATTCTACCAAGCGCAAACTGAAGGAGCTGGATGAAGATCTCTCTTCCTCTGAGACCAGGACGGAAAAAACAGCTTTCAGGAGAAGCCAAGCGCCCGGTAAGCCCCGGTTCTTCCCGCGTCTCTTTCCAATTTTAATCCGCTTTAGGAGATCAGCAGCAGTGAGGGATCGGGATCCTTAAATCCAAGGAAGCTTTCCCCAACCCCTCTGAGCGGAGCAAGCTTCAGGCACCCCTCCAACCTCCCTGACATTCTCTCATTTCTTTCCCAGAGTTTGAAGGAGCCAAGTTTTAGGATTGGGTTTATTCCCCACCCCTGGGCAATACATAGGATCAGGAATTCGCTGGTCAAAATGCAGTCCCAACAACAGGCTAGTTGACAAAAACACAGCAAACCAAGATTAGCACTAATGGGGCATTGCCAGGCAATGCGGCTGCTTATAAGGCTGAATGGGTTAAATGCTATGCATTCATCCCCTGGATATTTTGCAGTTTACAGCCCTTGGGATTCTGCCCTGAGTGGGTTTCCTCAGAAGTAAGTCACCCAGACTCCAGCAAAGGAAAAGTTCAGCAGACAGGTGTCTGATCCTATTCACTTCCTTTCCGAAGTAGACAAAATCCACCCCTAATTTCCTCTCCCCAACACAAGGCCGGTTTTATTTATAAATTGAATGAATGAATTCTTTATTGGCCAAATATGATTGGACACACAAGGAATTTGTCTTGGTGCAAATGTTCTCTGTACATAAAAAGAAAAGGTACATTCGTCAACAGCCAAGAATCATCAGGTACAACACTTAATGATAGTCATAGGGTACAATAAGAATAGAGTAGAGTAGAGTAGAGTAGAGTAGAATAGAATAGAATAGAATAGAATAGAATAGAATAGAATAGAATAGAATTATTTATTGGCCAAATGTGATTGGACACACAAGGAATTTGTCTTGGTGCAAATGCTCTCAGTGTACATAAAAGAAAAGATACATTCATCAAGAGTCAAGAATCATCAGGTACAACACTTAATAAGTCATAAGGTACAATAAGCAATCAAATCATACTAGGAAAAAGTCAATAAAAATCATAAGGATACAAGCAACAAGGTTACAGTCATACAGTCACAAGTGGGAGGGGATGGGTGATAAGGAGTGATGAGAAGATTAACTGTAATAGTAGTGCAGACTTAGTAAATAGTTGGACAGTGTTGAGGGAATTATTTGTTTAGCAGCGTGATGGCTTTTGGGAAAAAACTGTCCCTGTGTCTAGTTGTTCTGGTGTGCAGTGCTCTATAGCGTTGTTTTGAAACAGTTTATGTCCAGGATGTGAGGACTCTGTAGATATTTTCACAGCCCTCTTTTTGACTTGTGCAGTATACAGGTCCTTGATGGAAGGCAGGTTGGCAGCAATTGTTTTTTTATGCAGCCCTATTATTCTCTGAAATCTGTGTCTGTCTTGTTGGGTTGCAGAGCCAAACCAGACAGTTATGGAGGTGCAGATGACAGACTCAATAATTCTTCTGTAGAACTGGATCAGCAGCTCCTCGGGCAGTTTGATTTTGATTTGATTCATTTGATTTCGACTCCTTCATGATTCCAAGTGGTTCTCAAAAATAAGAAAGGAAAAGCATTACACCAGAGCAACCTAAAAAGGATTGCACTAAGCTAGACTGCAAGATTCCTGACTTTGGCTAAGTACCTTGGGAAAAGGCAGACATTGTGGCTTGTTTATTAAACTCTGGTTAAGCAAGCCCTGGCTTGTTGAACACAGCCAATCTTTTCTCAGGCTTAAAGAAAGAGTGGGGAGATGAACAGATTCCATTTGACTCCCTTCGTTATTAATTAGAAATTAATTCTCATTTTTCAAAAGTCGAAACAAAAAAAGCATGTTCTTTCGCTAAGTTAAATGCGCCAAAGGAGAGAAAAGGAGTGAGCGAGAAGAATATGAATCGAAATAAGTCTCAATGGTGAGCCTGAAGGTCAAGGGAGCCCAAAGGCCACAGGAGAGTCACCTCCTGCGTGGAAAAGAAAATAACAATACGGCCACTTACAAAATTTATCAGTTTAGTAATACGGCCACTAGCTGATCTAAAAGACCTTCAGTTTTCAACAACAAATATCAATTTCAGATTTCAAAAGCAAGTCAACTGCTGAACAATTCTGGAATAGAATAGAAATAGAAATAGAAATAGAAATAGGAATAGGAATGGACTGGAATGGAATGGAATAGAATAGAATAGAATAGAATAGAATAGAATAGAATAGAATAGAATAGAATAGAATAGAATTCTTTATTGGCCAAGTGTGATTGGACACACAAGGAATTTGTCTTTGGTGCCTATGCTCTCAGTGCACATAAAGAAAAAATAAAATACATTCATCAAGAATCATAAGAGACAACACTTAATGATAGTCATAGGTTACTAAATAAGCAATCAAATCATACTAGGAAACAGATAAAACAATATAAATTGTAAAGATACAAGCAACATGGTTATAGTCCTAAATGGGAAGAGATAGGTAATAGGAAGGATGAGAAGAAGAATAGTAATACAGTCTTACTAAGTAGTTTGACAGTGTTGAGGAATTAGTTGTTTAGCAGAGTGATGGCATTTGGGGGAAAACTGTCCTTGCGTCTAATTGTTCTAGTGTGCAGTGCCCTATAGCATTGTTTTGTTTCCAGTAATCCACATTATTTTTCATTTGGGAGATAAATGGAAGCCAGGGCTGCAAACATAATATGTAAGGGAACTATTTCCTTCAGGTGCCCTAGGTAGGAGAATTATTGACATTCTCGTCCATGCTTCTAATGTGTGTTCCATGGGGACAACTTCAAATGAATGGAAGACTATCTTTGAAAGACCGTTCTTGATAAGGAAAGAAGGCCCTGGAGCAGGGGTCTTCAACCTTGGCAACTTGAAGACTTGTGGATCTCAACTCTCAGAATTGAAGCGAGCTGACATCCACAAGTCTTCAAGTTGCCAAGGTTGGAGACCCCTGCCCTGGAACAACTCAAGAATGACTGACATTACCATCTTTCTCTGCCCAGAAGAAAGTCTCACTGAACTTCTGAACTGGGTTCACATAACCTTCTGGATCCACTTAGGGAGAGAATGGCTGCATTGGCTCAACCAAGAAAGCTGGATTGGTGCTCATCCTGGTTGGTTAGCTTTCTCTAGGATTGGATAATTTGCCATTCAAGGAAGCACTCACTCCAAGAAGAAAGAGGCTATTTATTATAAGATATGGGATTTATTCTATGAATGGTTAGAAAGTAGAGAAGTAGGAGAAGATATTAAAGGATTATTATACAAATGATGTATTGAAACTTTACTTTAAATAAGTTATATTCAGTAAGAGTGGATAAGCTCTCAAAGATAGATAGTAATTGAAATTAAAAACCTAATGATATTGTAATAATGATATATTTTGATGTGATACACAATGTTGATTAACATGAATGTAAAATTAACTAGAAATGTATATAAATATAGTAATGTGCACAAGATGTACCCAGATGACACAGTGTATAATTGAAAGATGATTTTTATTTGTTGTTTTTGGTTGTAAAAATAGCAGGCCCTATGAAGATAGCCACTGAACCAAGGGTCTTCAAACTTGACAAGTTTAAGGCTTCTGGACTTGCAACTCCCAGAATTCCTGAGCTAACAATACTGGAGGAGGAATTCTGGGAGTTGAAAGTCCACAAGTCTTAAAGCAGTCAAGTTTGAAGACGCTTGCACTAAACAGAGACATCAACTGGTCATTTCCCTGGCTTCTCTTATTTTATTTCTTCTTCGTGTTTCCCTTTTTCCAGAAAAGAAAACCAAAGGAGAAATAACCCTATCTCTTTGCGAGGAAGCCCAAGAAGAAACGGGGGCGATTCAAGTGGACTTGCAAGGCTCAGAGCTGTGGAAGAGATTTCATGAAATTGGCACCGAGATGATCATCACCAAAGCTGGCAGGTAAGATCTAGGGCAGGTTTTTGAATGTCATGCGTGCACAGATATTTCATCTTCCCTCCCCTGCTGTACACATCCTGCCTTTAAATAGTTGTCCCGGTCCTAGGAAAGATATTTATTTCTGCTAAACTACAAAATGTTTGTGGTTGACGATGAGGATGTGATTTTATTCGGTATTCACACACTGTACTTCTTCAGACTAGTCCTTAGAAGATGGGGGATGAGCACTTGAGGGCAGAACAAGAAGTAACAAACAATTAGTAAGTGGAAGGGCTTGATTCCAGAAGTGGTGGGTGCTCCCCCAGCTGGAGATTTTAAAGAAGAGATTGGACAATGTTCTGGCTGAAATGGTATAAGGTCTCCTGCTTGAACAGGGGGTTGGATTAGAAGACCTCTCTTCCAATTCTGTTTTTCCTTTCCTTTCCTTTCCTTTCCTTTCCTTTCCTTTCCTTTCCTTTCCTTTCTTTCCTTTCCTTTCCTTTCCTTTCCTTTCTCCTCTCCTCTCCTCTCCTCTCCTCTCCTTTCCTTTCCTTTCCTTTCCTCCCTTTCTTTCTTCCCTACTTTCTTCCCTACTTCCTTTCCTATTCCCTCCCTTCTATTTTTCCTTCCTTCCTTCCTTCTTCTCTCCCTCCCTCTCTTTCTTCTCATCTCCCTTGCTTCCTCCTTCCTTCCTTTCTCTTTCACTTTCCCTTCCTTCTTCCATCCTCCTCTTCTCCCTTCCTCTCTTTTATTTTCCTTCCTTCCTTCCTTCCTAAAAATGTATGGAAGGTTTCCAATTATTATCTTAATCCATAACGTAGTGGATTCATTTGGCACACCATGTCACACATGCCATGTTGCATAAAACCAACCATGGCCTGCCTGTAAAACTAAACATTGAACAAACCATGTTTTAGTTGAGAGCATTTTGCAAACTCAGCCCCATTTTGTGCTTTAATGAGCTCTGCCAACCCCCAAAACTGAGCTAATTAAATAAATTATTCTTACCTTTGGTGATTTGGGAGAGCGGAAACATTAAGCTTTATTGAAATTAATATTTTGTAAGTCAAAATATGAAATGTTCATCTCAGCAAATGGAAATTCCTGGTTACCTCTATCACAGTTCAAACTAAGAAGGATTGGATTAGATAAGTTTTGGAGAATCTCAGGGCTGCAGACTCGATATGAAAACAACCTTTCGTGTCTTAGGACCGGGGTATTTGCAGGGAACCCTGCTGCTAGTAACGACTTCCCTACGTCCCGTGCACTCCCATAGGCAGGGCCTCCTTGGGGTGCCATCAGCCAGACAATGTTGGCTGGTGACCCCTAGGGGTAGGATCTTCACTGTGGGAGCACCCACCCTATGGAATCAACTGCCCCTGGAGCTTCAGGTGGCTCCTGACCTCCGATCTTTCCACCATGGCCTAAAAACATGGTTTTTCCAACTTCGCCGACCTGGACTGAGGGGATGGGGGATGGGATTTTAGCAATAGTGTTATGAATTTTATTGGCTTAGTGAGATTTCGGATTTAATAGTTTTTTAATTTTTGTATTATATTCTTTTATTACTGTAAGCTGCCCTGAGTCCTTCGGAGATAGGCATAGAAATCTCATTAAATAAATAAATAAATAAATAAATAAATAAATAAATAAATCATAATAAAATAACAAATTCCCAGAAAAAAAGCAATCCCAAACCATAACATTCCTATCACTAAAACTAGATGGCTACAGTCATAAAGTCATCAGGAGTCAAATTTGCTTGCAAACAGATGCTTCCTTACTGTGTGAATGCAGCTAATGTGGTTTGTTTGAGATTGATTGATGGCTTTGTATATTATGCAAACCACTCAATAAATAAAATAGGGTTTTACTCAGTAAACCATGGTTACTTCAATCATGGTTTCATGAGGAGTGTGAACTGAACTTTGGGACTTTGTGATACCTCTTCCCAATGCATTTGCTTGGGAGGATGTAAAGTTGGCCATCTTAACAGATAACAGATAATCAGAGTTGGAAGGGACCTTGTAGATCATCTAGTCCAACCTCCTGCCCAAGCGGGAGACCCTACGCCATTTCTGACAGATGGCAGTCCAGTATCTTCTTGAAAGCTTCCAGTGATGAAGCTCCCACAACTTCCGAAGGCAACTTCTGTCCATGGGTTGATTGTTCTCACTATCAGAAAATGTCTCCTTATTTCCAGGTTGAACCTCTCCTTGTTCAGTTTCCATCCTTGTCTGGCCTTTAGGTGCCTTGGAAAATAACTTAATCCCTTTCTCTCTGTGGCAGCCCCTCAAATATTGGAACCCTGCTATCATGTCTGCCCTGGTCCTTCTCTTCACTAGACTAGCCAAGCCCAGATCCTGCAACCGTTCTTCATATGTTTTAGCCTCCAGTCCCCTATTCATTTTGGTTGCTCTTCTCTGCACTTTTTCTAGAGTCTCAACATCTTTTTTATAATGTGGTGACCAAAACTGGATGCAGTACTCTAGGTGTAGTCTTACTAAGGCTTTATAGAGTGGTATTAGTACCTCACTTGATTGTATCCATCATTAGCAGTATGTTACCACAGTGATGACCAGAAGGTGCTATAAACCATTTGTCTAGAAATGGAACCAAACCATTATATCTGATATGATGTAATTTTAAAGCAATATCTTTTCAGAAAAACACCAAGAATTCCGTGTAACTCTGAAACTGGGCTGAAGCATTTAAAAGTTTGCTAGAATTTTATCACAATGCATTGTTTGGGTTTTGTCTTGGCTCCATGCTTTCTCTTTTGGACAACCAAATGCCCTTTACCGGCTTAAGCAAACGACTTAAGACAGTAATGGTAATGATATTGATAAGTCAGATGTCGTTGGTTCAGCATTAAAACTCACAAAAGAGCTGGACACGTTGCTATTTCTAGCATTCCTCTGCCCTTCTCCTAAAGTGAAGGTTAAAAATGCATCCTGGTTCACACAACTGGGCAACAGATGACTCTCATTTAAATGCCCTGAAAAACACAAAAGTACTAGCAACGCTGAACACTTCTTGTTATTGGAACAAAACAAAGCTGGAGACCAAAGTGGCATTCCTGGACATGGGCTACATTCTCTTATGGGTAAACATTTGGAAAACAAAATAATACGTTACTGCTGTGGAACCTTCTGAAGGACCTTCCTCTTATGTCTAGTTTGCTTTTCTTCTGCTATTTATCTGCAAGTCTTATTCGAAGAGTATTCTGCATTATTAAGGTCCTTGGTGTTCTCGGAGCTTGATTGTTTCTTGAAGGCATTTCATTAGCCAAGCACTGATGATGGTAATAAATCATCTGCAAGCAGACAACCAAGCTCAGAGAGCATCAAGAATGATCCAGCCCTCCTCCCCTCCCCTCCCCCTCCCATGTAACCTGGTTGTTGCTTAACAAAACATATGCAAGAAAACAACCAAGCTCAGAGACACCAAGAATGGCCCAGTCCTCCTCTCCTCCTCTTCCTCCTCCTCTTCTTCCTCCTCCTCCCTCCCATCCTCCTCTCCTCCTCCCCCCCCTCCTCTGATGTTACCTGGCTGTTGGGTAATGAAATGTCTGTAAGAAAACAACCAAGCACAGAGAGCACCAAGAACCCCACAAATCAATCCAAGGCTACTAATATTCTCTTCTATCGGTATTTTGTACCTTGCTACTTGCAATACTTGTTTCATTTACCTAGATAATTATGAGAACTAGGAACAATTTATGTTCCTTTTCTTCAGAGGCAGCCTCACATTTCTTGTCATTCTTCTGTGGAAGTAGCAGTTGTAGGAAACCAGGCAGGAAGAATACTGAACACAACCAATTTATTTATAAGTATGTTAAAAAAAAGTCATTTTTGTTCAACCAGCAGTTCTTCCAAGTAAAACCTCATCAGATTGCAGCTTACAATTACTGCTGTTGACCAACTGCAATGATTTTTAAAAACTTGGTCCTCTTGCTAACGAAAATGTCTATTTCTACAGCTAGGCAATTTACGTTGATCTCTCTTTTCTTTTTCCTTGTACTTCCCTCTCCAAATGGGTAGTACTAATTAAGATTCTAGGTGGGGTATAAATGCTTTGGAGTTGGGGGGGGGAAATCCCCAGCTTGTGTGGCTAAAATGTATGAATGTTGGAGAGAGTCATGAAGTGGCAAAGTGAAAATGTTACAGTAAGGTAACACACATTTTGTTTCGCGCAGGAGAATGTTTCCTTCGGTCAGAGTTAAAGTAAAAGGTCTGGATCCAGTGAAACAGTATTACATTGCGATAGATGTGGTTCCAGTGGACTCAAAAAGATACAGGTAAATAAGTTTTGATTTTTTTTCACCCCAAAGCACATAAACCTGTGGATTTTTTGAAACCTAGGTTCTAAGTCTAAAGGTGCTTTTTTTTTCAAGAGGCAAGTGGACTTTGGGACAACCATGACCTGGATGACTGAGAATCTCCATGGAGTAGACATTTAGATTCTAAGCATTCCTTTCTTCCTTAGTTCCTAAGAGCCTTGGTGGTGCAGGCTGTTAAATGCCTAGCACTTAAGTTCCAGCTGCCTGCAATTAGTGCAGGCTCAAATCCCACCAGGCTCCAGGTTGACTCAGCCTTCCATCCTCTCAGGGTAGGTAAATTGAGGACCCAAGATTGTTGGGGGCAATAAGCTGACTTTGTAAAAATGCTGCTTAGTAATAAGCAGGCATATACAATGGAATGAAGGCTATTGCTGAGCATTGGGTTGTGCCAAAATTGTAAGCCGCCCTGGGTCTTCGGAGAAGGCAGCATATAAATGTAATTTTTAAAAAAATTCCTTCCTTCCTTCTTAGTTCCTTCCTTAGTTTCATCCTTGGTTCCTTCCTTCCTTAGTTTCTTCCTTCCTTCCTTAGTTTCTTCCTTCCTTCCTTAGTTTCTTTCTTCCTTAGTTCATTCCTTCCTTTCTTCTTAGTTCCTTCCTTCCTTAGATCCTTCCTTCCTTCCTTAGTTCCTTCCTTCCTTCCTTCCTTCCTTAGTTTCTTTCTTCCTTAGTTCATTCCTTCCTTCTTAGTTCCTTCCTTAGTTCCTTCCTTCCTTCCTTCCTTCCTTCCTTCCTTCCTTCCTTCCTTCCTTCGTCACTCTTTCTGAATGAATGAATGAAAATTTAAAGAAGGTTTTAGGCTGAAATCAGTTCAGACATATCAAGGTTTCATGTGGGGAAGATTTGAGAATGAGTCTGCCTGTTTCTCTTGGAGACCTTAGGTCTGGAGAATAGCTCTCTCCTTCTTGTTGCCCATAAAAAGGAAGTTTCTCCTTGCCCATACGAACCAGACCTTCAGTGAGATGCTGAGAGCAAAGCACACAACTCACATGATTCACAACTCATAAGAATTTGCTTTGGGGCAAATTTATTTTTATATACTTTTTTGGTATTTTTTAATATACTTTATATATAAAGTATTTATATATTTATATATACTTTATTGTTACATTGAATTGTGAGTGTACAGCTCTGTATTCTGTTGTTTCTGGATATGATTAAATCAAATGACAAATAAAATGAAATGCTGTATACATTAAAAGAATTGCTTTGGGCCTCCTCCTTCTGCTTCTGAACCTCTGTAGTTTAAGCATATCTCCATCTTCATGTCTCCTCCTAGTTGATTTTGTGATTGAATTCAACATTTGTAAAACCAGGTCTTTCCTTTTAATCATCTTTTCTACACACTGGCAAAATAAACGGGCAGTTACTTCTAAGTAACTTCAACACAGAGCTGGAATCTGAAACAATAATTTCCAGCTGTAACTTAATTAGATTCTTCCTGAGTCTCACCGACTCTGAACAGATTGAAAACCAAAGCAGTTATCAAACTATGCAAATGGTCAGTCCTTCTGCTCTTCTTATAGCTCCCTTTGAGGAAGGGAAAAGGCCTTTGATCACAAACATCAATTGGCAGAGAGCAGAAAAAGTCCCTGGGACTTTGGAAAGTTTGAAGAGTTTTGGCTACAAGTTTTGGCTACAAGTTCTCTTTCTCTCTTTCTTCAGCATGCCCCCTTCCCCAGGTCCAAGTGCCCAAAGGAAGAAAGGAGGAAAGAGTGGAAAAGTCCTCTGTCTAAGAGCTTTGTCCACCCAACATTGAGACTGTTATGTATGTAGGTTTGAATGTCATTGGTTTAGTTTGAATTGTTCTTGCAAAATGTCAAATAAGATTGGTTTAAAAAGTGCGGGAAAACCCTGCACTCTGATTGGCTGGCAACTACGGCTGCTGGCTATAAGAAGCAGCCATAGCCCAGCCAAGTCGGGTCCATTCGAGCTGTAGTCACTTAATAAACTCTTCACTGAAGCTCTTCGTGTCTCACTCTTCATGCAAACTTAACAGAGACCTTCCCCCTGAATTTGGGACTGAGATAGAGCCATGAGCTTAGCTGAGCTAAGAGTGAAAAGAAGAGAAACAGCAACAAACCTGCAAAACCGATGCACGCAGCAGAGGTTATTGCAAGCAACACTTGCATTGTTCAAATCCTGGGGATACAGAATACAGAGAGCAAGAAGGAAAGATTAGTTGATTAAGTGGACTGTGAATGATTAGCCTGACTTCCAATGCGTAAATAATACTGATTGCTGTTATACAGTGGAGAGTAGAATATGGTGAATTCATTTCCCAAGCTAATTGGGAATCCTGGGCTCTAGACTTAGTATTTTAGTTTTGCATATGTTAAGCTGTAACATGACTGATGTAATTTTTGGCACATGAATCCTATTGTTGTGGCTTTTCAGCTGCAATTCGTGGCTTAATACTGGTGGCGTAAAACCAGCCAATTGTGTCTTACTCAACAAAAAGAGCGGTGGCAACCGGTTGGGTTTGCTCTAACCTTGTTCCCTTTGGCAGGTACGTCTATCACAGCTCGCAGTGGATGGTGGCTGGAAATACGGACCATTCGTGCATCACACCTCGGCTTTATATCCACCCCGATTCCCCCTGTTCGGGAGAGACGTGGATGAGGCAGATCATCAGCTTTGATCGGGTGAAACTAACCAACAATGAGATGGACGACAAAGGGCATGTAGGTGTGGATTTGAGGTTGCTACTTTACAGAAAGGGAGGATAAGGGAAGAAAGTAGGGGCCAGCTCTATCCTTAGCTAGAACAAGATGGCTGCCTTGGGAGAGAACAGGGAAGGAGGAGGAGGGAGGAGGAGGAGGAAGAAGGAAGGAAGGAGGAAGAAGGGAGGGAGGGGGAGGAAGGAAGGAGGGAGGGGGAAGAAGGAGGGAGGGAGGGAAGAAGGAGGGGAAAAGCAAGGAAGAAGGGAAGGAAGAAGGAGCAGAGGAAGGAGATGAAGGAAGGAAGGAGGGTGGGTGAGAGGAAGGGATGGAAGAAGGGAGGGAGGGAGGGAGGTGGGTGAGAGGGAAGGAAGGAAGAAAGGAAAGGAGCGGGTGGAGGGAGGGAGGAAAGAATTAGCCACAAAACTCAGATGACCACAAGGTGGCAGCAAAGGGCCAGTATTTTTGCTGCCATCTAGTGACAAACTGGATTTTGCAGTCTGGATTTGATCTTCGCTTTGGAAATAGATTTTGGGTGTGACAAAAATAGAGAAAATCAATTTTGATTTTTATATCAGATAGTGAGAATCAGATTTTTGCTACAGATGTCCAAACAACTTAGCTGTCTGTAAAACATATCTTGGCTTGGATAGCAGTATTTTTGTCTCTCCCCAAAACAGGAAAATCTTTGACATGCCACAGGTGACGCAAGATGGGCGGGAAACAAATCTCATAAATAAATAAGCTTATGTTTCACTTACTAGTTATTTATTAGCTGCACTATAAGATCAAGTAGAGTGTATTATTATTATTATTTTTTCATGGAAAAAAGGGTGAGAATCTTTTTAGAGCTGCCAACAGCCATCTTGTTTTCTTGTGAAAAAGAAAACCAAACACTCTTTCAAGTGCATGGAAATTTGAGCTACAATCTCTCTCTGGTTTTAGTCCTAGACTAGACCTCATTAGTGCCAACCACAAGGAAAATTTGGCCTTTTGTCATCCAAATGTCACATTGTTCAAATGATTGAACTCATATTAAATTATAGAATAACAGAGTTGGAAGGGACCTTGTCCAAGATAGAATATAGTGGAACTATTAGTTTCTGTGACTTATATTCCATAACAGGTAGTCCTTGACTTGCAACTACAACTGAAGCCAAAATGACCAGCAATACACCTGTTAAACAAGTTTTGGCCCATTTTACAAGCTTTCTTGCCACAGTTGTTAGAACATAGAATAACAGAGTTGGAAGGGACCTTGGAGGTCTTCTAGTCCAACCCCCTGCCTAGGTTGGAAACCCTACACCACTTCAGACAAATGGTTATCCAATCTCTTCTTAAAAACTTCCAGTGTTGGAGCATTTACAACTTCTGAAGTCAAGTTGTTCCACTGGTTAATTGTTCTAACTGTCAGGAAATTTCTTAGTTCTAGATTGCTTCTCTCCTTGATTAGTTCCCATCCATTGCTTCTTGTCCTGCCTTCAGGTGCTTTGGAGAATAGCTTGACTTCCTCTTCTTTGGGGCAGCCCCTTAAATATTGGAAGACTGCTATCATGTTTCTCCTAGTCCTTCTTTTCCCTAGACTAAACATACCCAATTCCTGCAACCAGTTTTTCTATGTTTTAGCCTCCAGGCCCCTAATAATCTTTGTTGTTCTTAAGGCAAATCTAATGAGGATTATTCCTAAGTAACCAAGCCCAAGGTAGAACTTTTAAAGAAATCTTCAAGTTTAAGAATGATAAGGTTCACTTTTTCTGATTGTTTTTCCTCTTCTTTCTCTCTCTTTCTCTGTGGACTACAGATAATTTTGCAATCAATGCACAAATACAAGCCCAGAGTCCACATTATTATCCAGGATTCCCGGCTTGATCTTTGCCAGACCCCATCGTTGCCTGCAGCTGGTGTTCAGACCTTCTCTTTTAAAGAAACCGAATTTACGACTGTCACCGCCTATCAAAACCAGCAGGTAAATTAACCTGCCAGAGGTACAAGCGGGTTTTTGGGAGCAGATTGGTGACAAGCATGATATTCACAGTTCTTCCTTTGTTGCTTGTCTGCAAAACATCCATAGATAACAAAACTGAAGATTGACCGGAATCCCTTTGCTAAAGGATTTAGAGACCCTGGAAGAAACAGGTAAAAAAAATTGCAGTTATTTGACTGATGGAACTATGGATTGTTTAAAGACTTTTAAATGGACAAAAAGTACATATTTTTGTTCATTAATTGCCTGCATTATGAAAAAAACCCACAAATATGTCATCATTAATGACAATGGCCTTAGCTTTTCAATTTCCCAGGATATTCTCTTTTAATGGGGCCTTCAAACTATCCTGGGGAAACTGAAAAGCTACAGGCCATTGTCAGTAATGAGAATTTCTAGGAAACGATGCGGCTATGTCGTGACTTTGAAGACAATTGCTAGTTCAGTAAGTACGTTTTGGACATTGGATCTGAACAATAACACTGAATACAAGCAATAAAAACAACAATAGTTATTAGATTAGAAAGCTGTGGTGGTACAGAATTGCAGACTAACTCTTCCAGCTGTCAGCAGTTCGATCCTGACTGGCTCAAGGTTGACTCATCCTTCCATCCAGGGGTGGGGTTCAAATTTTTTAACAACTGGTTCTATGGGTGTGGCTTAGTTGGTGGGCGTGGCTTGGTGGTCATGTGACTGGCTGGGCATGGCCAACTCAACATCACTCACATCGAGGCACACATCTCCTCGCCTGGCCTCTCATGACTGTGGGGATGCTGCAACAGTCATAAGTGTGAAAAATGGTCGTAAGTCACTTTTTTCAGTGCCATTGTAACTTTGAATGGTCACTCCACATGAGCAAAGTACCAGCAAAGGAGGGGGGAAAAACTCCAGAGTTTTTTTCTGAGACAGAAAGTCTAGTCCTGCAAAGAATGTAATAAGGGTTAATGGAGAGGCAGTTTCTGTAAGCAACACCAGAATGTTTCCTTCCTGCCTTCCTTACAGGATTAGGCCAGTAATTTCTTCTAACAACCAGTTCTCCGAACTGCTTAGAATATTAACAACCAGTTCTAGTGAATAGGTGCGAACTGGTAGAATCCCACCCCTGCTTCCATCCTTCCAAGGTCGGTAAAACGAGGACCCAGATTGTTGGGGGCAATAGGCTGACTCTGTTAACTGCTTAGAGAGGGCTATAAAGCACTGTGAAGTGGTATATAAGTCTAAGTGCTATTGCTAGCGCTAAAAAAAATGTCAAATTAGGCCGATCTGTGATCATAATAAAGCTACTTGGATTTGATATTGTCATGAGATGCATATGCAGGAATGCATCCAAGCATTCCTGTACAAAAGTGTGTTGTAATAGGCTTTCCTGTGCATAAAAATCTCTCTCTCTCTTTGGAAGGGATCATCCCTCTCAAATTTCTCTTTTAACACCTGGGTGGAATTCTTGTGGAGGAGTTTATGGCTTTGGTTTCTACCTCTTCCATGTATAGAGATTGGCCACAATGTGGGGACACAGGTGAAACCCATAAAAGAGAGCTCAAAGAGGCCATCTACATTGAAATTGAGCAGCCCTTTCTCAACAGAGGCAGGGAGGGATACAACACCACCAATCTCCTGTTTACAACATGATCCTTTCACCAGTTCCAAGAAGATTCCACACCCATTTGCACTATTTCGGTGACCCTGAGGGCACAGATTAATCTCCAAGTGGCCTCAATGACTCTCAGAGAGAGTGCTAATGACCGGATGACTTCAAGGAATATAAATCTTTCCAGTCTCCACCATTCAGTCAGAACTAAAGAAGCTTCTTGGATGAAAAGCTAAACATCTTCAAGAAAAAAAATAAAAAAAGTCCAGTTGCTTTTTGAAAAAAAGCATCTCTATAGAATTGTATATTTTAAAAATGCCTCTTCTGTGTTTCTGGATCCCCAGGAGTCGTGAATTGGGCATTTCCACTAGATCTTAGTTGAGTGGCAGAGATGCAAGGAAGAAGGCACAGATATTATGGTTTGAGGCTATATAGAGAACTAGCTTGATACCCATGCTTTGCTATGAAACTATGTGATCTGGCTTAGTTTTTTGGGAGGAAAATAAGGGGAAAAATTGTGCCTCTGCCTACCAGCATCCTCGGTATTCATCTGGCTAGCATCCTGTCAGTGTGTGGGAGAGTTGAAGGCTGTTTGGAAACTGAAATGGTATTTGCTGTGTGAGCAAGCAAGGAGCCTGGGTGTGGCTTAGCTCAACTGTCTTGTACTAAAGCTGCTTGGTGCTGTGAAACTAAAACTGAAACTGAAACTCCTCTCCTCTCCTTGTGTTTTGCATTTGGAACAGATTTCTTTTCAGGTGGGGAGGGGGAGTAGAACTCCTTAGCATCAGAGCATGTTAATAATAATAATAATAATACCCGAAATACTGATGGTCATTTCAAAAAATCCTTTCTTAGTGAGCACTTAGAAGCCAAGAGGAACGTAGGTGCCAAATTTCAAGTTTGTAGGCTTTACAGTTCTGGAGATGTTGTGATGGTGCGTGAGGGGTCTTTTGCCTTTATATATAGATGTTTACCTTATTATTTCACTTTGACCCCAAAAAATGTGGCTCAATCCACCCGTGTGCTTATTCTTACGAATGAAGCTCTAGCCATCTGCTTCAAGTTCCTCTCCCAATGGCCTTGATCCATGGGAATGCAAATCTAATTTCCAACTGTCATGTTGCAGAGGAGTTTTGGATGGACTTCTGGAATCCTATCCATGGAGACCACCTCTGACCTTAGATTTTAAGCCTTTTGGGACCGAACGTCAGAGTGAGTATCAAATCTTCAATGATCTTTTCTCTTCTTTTCCCCCTACATTTCTCTGTGTGTCTCTCAAACTTTAGACTTGTTTTAGTTGAAAGAACTTCTTTTTAAAAATGTTTGGGGAGTTTGGCTGCCAAATGGGCAGTGACAATTAGTTTCTTTTTCATCATTGGGGCAAAAACGGGAACGAGTAAAACTTGGGACCCCGAAGCGGTTTTGTCCCTTTGTGAAGGATGCATCTTTCCCTTATTCCGAGCTGGACTGATTAATCAAAGGGGAATATTTGTTTCCCTTTTAAGATTTGTCCTTTTTAATTGATGAATGTAATTGTTCAAAGCTAGAAGCCTGGATAAATATCAAGGCTTATATTCTGAGAGAGGCAATTATATGTAGAACATTCACTTTACTTTAAACTATCCCTCTGCCCTCCTCTTCCCTTCCGTCCCCTAACCCTTTCACTTGACTTCCCTCCACTCCCTCTCCCTTCCTTCCTCTTCCCCTTTCTTCTCTTTCTTTTTTCTTCCCTTCCTTCCCATCTCCCTCCCTCTTTCTTTTCTTTTCTTTCTCTTTTCTTTCTCTTTTCTTTCTCTTTTCTTCCCTTCCCTTCCCTTCCACCTCCCTCATCCTCCTTTCCTTTCCTTTTCTTCCTTTCCTTTCCCTTCCCTTCCCTTCCCTGGATGGCTGAGATAAAAATGTAGAAATCTATGGGATTGTAGTTAGCAATCCCATACAGTCTAATTATGTTTCAGATCAAACCTGGATAGATCCATTTTCAAAGTCCTTTGCAAGGAAGGTTGTTTTTCAGCCACACAGTCACTGACAGTGAGTGGGCAGCCATATAAATCCAGTAAAGAAACAAACATATAAATCCAATAAACCCAACAAAGAAATAAATAAAAAATAAATAGATACATCTAATAAATAAATAAATACATCCATTTGAGCCAGTTTCCATTTTTTAGCTTAATTGACTTCAGTGCAGTATTGTGCAAGAAAAACAAAGTAGGCTATCTTGTGTTCTTGGAGGAAACAATAGGATTCGGGCGCAAATTAAATAATATAATATTATATCAAAAATAGGATGACAGCATAGGGGTGTATGCATAATGGGCCAGTCTCAAAATGGTTGGACATGGGATGAAGGATGCCTATCAGAAAGGTAGGGGATGGCATGAATTCCAGCCAGGAACAATGCAAGAAAGAGCATCCATATGGTTCCAAATTTGTCAAAAGACCAGCCTTTGTGTCAATTTGGTCCACCATTCCCATCTAGATGAAGCATGATTCTCATTTGGGCCACAGGGCCTGGATCGTATTATTGGAATAATACGCTTGCCTGGACAAGTATTTCTTCTACTACGTAGCTTGGTTCTCTATTGGTGTACCAGATGTTGATCAGATGTCCTCTTTTGCCAGAAGTAGGCAAAGATTTGTGGGTGTGGCATTGCTGATGCCAACCTTGTGAGTCAAGCATGGTGTCTCTTCCAAATGCACTTGGGCTGTTGAGACCAGATGTGTACAGCTGCATTTACTTTCAAGAACAATATTCTCTATGCGGCAGAGTCAAGCATGAGAAAATGAGCAGAAATCTCCTAGCAAACACTCAGTCCAAATTCATTTGCAGAGTAATAATGCCTATGTCTTTCCACAAAGGAAGCAGAGTTATAATGCAAGAGATGGAGGGAGGGAGGGAAGGAGGGAGAGGGAGAGAGGGAGAGAGAGAGAGAGAAAAGGAAAAGGAAGGGAAGGGAAGGGAAGGGAGAAAAGAGGGAGGGAGGGAGGGAGAGAAGGAAAGAAAGAAAGGAAAAGAAAGGAGGGAGAGAGGGATGGAAGATGGGAGGAAGATAAGGAGAAGGAGAAAAGAAGGAGGGCAGGAGGGAGAGAAGGAAAGGAAGGAAGAAAGAGGAAAGAGAGAGGAGAGGAGAGGAGAGGAAAGATCCACAAAGACCTGTAAAATCTTGGAAATAAGCCAGTTTTATCTTGGCACCTAAGTCTCAACACAGCTCTGTTTCTTTTCCTGTTCCTCCCTCCTTCTTCCTTCTTTTTTCTGCAACAATATTGGGGGCCCACCAAAAGTGTTCGCTGGAGGTTGTTATCCCACACATCTGGTGATGTGAATTGAGAAACCCCAAAACATACGTGACATAAAAGATACTACAAGACTCTGTTGGTTTTACGTCAATCCACAACTGTACAGCCTGTTTAAATGATCACCGTCAAAAATAATACAAATGTAGGACTTGAGTTTGCTGTTTCACACAGTAACAGAAAAATAGAATTTAACGTTGCCAGCAAACAATTTACATACATTTTTTCCCCTTAAAATGCCCCTTGAGGAGAGTTTGTCCAAAGGAAAAATGGGAAATGAGCGAAAATCTATTCAGTGTGTGTAATATTTGCTCAGGGTTTTGTTTTGTTTTTTTTTGCATAGAGAAAACATCTTGCTTGTGATTGTTATCAGGTTGTTTTCATCCAACCAACATGATCAATTTTTGTCTTGAAAGCTACACTAAAAAATTGGCAAGAATGACAGTAATATATGGGTTCAGAACAGGTACAGATAATGCTCGCTTAATGATTGATTGCTTATCAGCCACTGAAAGTTACAATGCCCCCCCCAAAAGATCCAAGTTCCAATAGTGGTACCCCACCCCATGGCACATTAACATGTTTCAACGGCCTGGTAACTTTACAGCCAATATCTATCTGTCTATTCTCTCTCTCTCCCACTCCCTCTCATTCTCTCTCTCATCTATCTATCATCTACCTACCTACCTACCTACCTACCTACCTATATCATCTATCTATCCATCTATCATCTGTTATCTATATCTATCTACCTTGTCTGTCTGTCTGTCTATCTAGTCTATCTATCTAGTCAGTCAGTCTGTCTGTCTGTCTATCAATCTACCTACCTACCTATCTATATCTATCTATCCATCTATCATCTATATCTATCTACGTTGTCAGTCTGTCTATCCAGTCTGTCTGTCTGCCTGTCCGCCTATCAATCTACCTACCTATCTCTATCTATCTATCTATCTATCTATCTATCTATCTAGCTATCTAGCTATCTATCTATCTAGCTATCTAGCTATCTAGCTATCTATCTAGCTATTATCTATCATCTCTAACTATCTACCTTGTCTGCCTGCCTGTCTGTCTGTCTGTCTAGTCAGTCTGTCTATCTATCTATCTAGTCAGTCAGTCAGTTTGTCTATCAATCTACCTACCTATCTATATCTATCTATCATCTATCTATCTGTCTGTCTATCAATCTACCTATGTACCTACATACCTACCTACCTACCTATCACTTGATTTCTATAGCTGCCCATCTCAGCCCATGGTCACATGACATGATTTATGATGATTTCTTTTACCAGAAACCATCATTTTTGGCTGGTTTCCAGCCAAAATTAAAAAAAGACCCACAGGAATGCATTGACTTCTTTCATGATGGCTGGATTCACTTTACAACCAAGGCTCAAAGACTACTGTAAAAAAAGGTTGCAAAATCGGGTCAGTCACATAGGGGACTCGACTTGTGACTATCATGACTTGCAATGGAAATTCCGGACTCCATTATGGTCATAAGGACCATCTACATACAGTAACATGGGTCTATAATATATCCTGTCCCCGTTTCAATTCTGAGGAAAATCACTAATTTTCTGGAAGGTAATGTATGTTTGAAGATCGGGATAGCAACCCTGCCTATCCTGGAATGGAATAGGAAATGTTTATAAGCTTTTTGGTTGACCATTTTGGATGAGCATAGAGTTACTTCAATGCCTGGACCTTCCATGAGGACCATGATTGAAGAAGGCTCAAGTTCTCCTACATAGTTATCAATGTTCCTAACTTCAATGATCCTGAATATTATGAAACATGGAGAACAAAGTTCTGTGTCAGAACTCTGACAAATCCACCCCCACTCAAATCATAAGTCTCTAGCCACATCTCTCATAGTAAAAAAAAAGATTTATTAGGAGTGACCATGTCGGCATTACCTGGGTGCAGCTGACACTAAGACACATCATTCATTTCCCCCTTGACCCTGGTCTTCCCCACCCTCTGGATGTATATTTTCCAACGGGACACATCCATAGCCAAGAGTCATCAAGCATGCTCTCCAGTTTATTATCTTGCTTGCCAACAGCTTTGGCTGTCTAGCAATTATCTGAAGCATTTAAGGATTTACTTTCCCCACTCCCTTTCTGGGGGCAACTAAAAAGACCAAAGAAGTATTTTTTTTAGTTGACATTCTGTTCGGTTTGCTATCATTTCATAATGTCATTTTACTCACTTTATCCTAGGTGGAAGTTCCAGTTCGTCTCCTGCAACAGCCTCTGGGGGAATCCCATCACCTCTCAGCTCTCTCCTTTCTCCTGTGGGTTCTCCTCCCACCTTTCACCTCTCTGCAACCAATCTTGGCATGCCCTGCCCAGATTCTTACCTGCACCATCTTGGCCTACCCATCTGCTACAAGATTTGTCCTACCAACCTTTTAAGACAGCCGTCCCTCATGTTCCCGAGCCACCATAAGTTGGGAAGTGCTACTGGTCCTCACTTTTTCCCCCACTTCATGGTGGAGGTGCCCACCTTGTCTTCTCTGAGCATTGGCAATGTCAGAAGTGGCAAAGCAGAAGATCTAGATGGAGTGGTGTCCCAAGGGCCCAGTTCTGGTGGCCAGATGTTGTATGGCTTGCATGCATCTGGAAACATTTTCCCATCGGCGCCTGTTGCCCGAGAAACTTTAAACTGTGCCTTGCATCCTCCTTATGGGTTCTATGGTTATAACTTTTCAGTGCCTTCTAGGTTAATGAATTCATTGAGCCACTTCAAAGTGAGTGATGGCATGCCACCTCTGCTCCATGACAGCAGGTGTAATCATTCTCCCTGGACATCCACAGTAAACCATTGCCTCTAAAAAAAGACTTCTAACCTCTCAAAAGTCAGGCCACCAACAATCTCTGGATCTCATCCTTCAGCAAATGCTAAAGGACTGCAATGTTTGAAACGCTGCAAAACACAAGGAGATGGACAAAATGGCTTCCTGGAATTTTCTTCCTCTTCATTGAGAGGAGGAATAAACTCTGTGCCCACCTGAGTGGGTGGGTAATCAGTTGGAGAATAAGCAAGATGACTTTAATGGAGGTTTGCAAGTTCCCTTGCCAGGATGATGGGATGAAACATACTTAAGGTCCACAATAGGTAGATAATATTCAGAAGAGACTCAGATAGACATCTCCTTAACTCACCAAACTATAAAAAGTTGGAAGAGAAAGTACAACACAATGAGACTTGCAAGATTCTTCTCAGCTCTGTTACACAGACCAGAACCAAAAAAAATTGGGGTGGGGGAGGGGAAAAAAGACTTCTGAGAAACCTTAACCAAACTCTAAGCAAGCTGTCTCACTGACTTGAGAGAACATCTGATAAAGAGATAGCACTATGAACCAATTAGTGTCAGAAAGCACTACGAACCAATTAGTGTCAGATCATAACTGCTAATTTATTTGGTTGCTTTCATGGGCCTGGCTAAAAAGTAATGCTGTTCTTTGAATATTTGCACTTTGCAGCAGAATTTAAATATTGTGTCATGACTGAAATCTAATGTGATCCAAATATTCATGAAATTTTTGTATCTTTCATCTGAGAATTGTTTTGAGAATATCACTTAATCCTCAAGTTGGTTTCTTGGATCTTTTAAAGAGCTTATGCTATTCATTCTTTTCTTCCAATGGTTCCCTAAGTAAAAGCACTTCATTATCTTATCTCCTTCCATATTAACTGCTTATTGTCAACTTCAGAGTATTCTGCAGCATTGAATTATTGTTGTTGATATTATTATGTACTGCAAGGAATCATCTGCATATTGGTAGGACTATTTCTGAATGTTCTTTCCTTGTGTATATATGATCCATGATCTTCTACATAAATTAAAGAAATTTATTGTGTATTTGGGGAAAAATCTAGGTCAGAAAACCTCTCTAATGCTTACACAAGCAGTCAACAATGATCCAGACATGTCTAAATTTGATCCACTGAAAACACAACTATGGGCTTTTTTGTGGTTGTTGTTGAAAAGGTTTTCTTAAAAACTTTCACTTTCCTGAACTTATTCTTTATTGCCCTTTTCCCAAAGCTCCTCTAAACATATATTATCCTCAGATTTTTTTAAAAAATAAATTTTACAGATGTTTGAACATACCTGAGGATTGCAAAGTAGTAAAAGGGTAATATAATAAGAATGCTTGTAGTGTTGCAATCTTTGCAGTTTTCTTTGCTTCCTGATCCTGGGAGGTGGTAGTTGGGAATATCAAGGCCTCGGATGTCTTCTCTTAAAACTTGATTGAAATGCAGGAAGCCCAGGAGGCTGCAGAGCCATGGGATGAAGGTTGTGCAATGGAAGACATGCCTTCTGACTGAGGTAATGTGAGAAGCTACTCAAGTCCCCTGATCTGAGTTTCAGTCTACTGAAAATAGAAGCCAAAAATAATTTGTTTGCCATCAGATTAAAGGATAAAATGACTTAGAAAAAGAAGAAAATACCCTAAGCATGGTCCAGTATGGAACAGAGGTTCATGTCTAGGTGCAGGAAAAAAAAGATAGAGCTGAATAGAATGCAAATGGAGGGAAAAGTTGGAGGGGAAGAAAAGAGGGAGGGAGGGTAGGAAAGGACTGGAGAAGAGAGGAGTGGGAAGGAAAGAAATGGAAGGGAAGGGAAGGGAAGGAGAAAGGAAAGGAAAGGAAAGGAGGAAAGGAAAGGAAAGGAAAGGAAGGAAGGAAGGAAGGAAGGAAGGAAAGGAAGAAAGGAGGAAAGGAAAGGAAAGGAAGGAAGGAAGGAAGGAAAGGAAAGGAAAGGAAAGGAAGAAAGGAGGAAAGGAAGAAAGGAAAGGAAAGGAAAGGAAGGAAAGGAAAGGAAAGGAAAGGAAAGGAAAGGAAAGGAAGGAAAGGAAGGAAAGGGAAGGAAAAGAAAGGAAGGAAAGGGAAGGAAAGGAAGGAAAGGAAAGGAAAGGAAAGGAAAGGAAAGGAAAGGAAAGGAAAGGAAAGGAAAGGAAAGGAAAGGAAAGGGAAGGAAAGGAAAGGAAAGAGAGAGCAAAGTGGAATGGCCAGGTGTGTTTGTAAGCTCCACCTTGGACATCTTGCCTATGTCACCTTCAATCCTGGAACATCCCTAGAAGCAGGATACAAATGGTCTTCTGAAATTTTCCATAAAATTTATAGGCAGATAAGTTCAGTAGACAATTTCCTAAAATTTACCCCTGGAGCATAAAAAAGTCCTTTAACAGATTCTCGTGGGTTGGAGCATCTCTCCATGTTGACAAAAAAAGCACTATTTTTAAAATCGTCTTGAAAGGAGATCCTTTCTGATGTCTTCTCTTGGGATTGAATGGAAGAGTGGGAAGCCAAGGAGGGAATAGAGGGTGGGAAGGAAATTGCATCATGGGGCGAGGGGAAGACATACATGTGCTATGGCAACCTCATCACCAAACTAGGAGAAGAAACTTCCTTTCCAACTCCATTTCCTCTTTGAACTGTTGAATGCAAGTTCCACTCCCTCTAGTAAGGGCTGGGCTGCTGGGGGTTCGCAGGGGTTTGGGAGAGCCCCTAGCTAAGATTCTGGGCAGCTCAGAGAACCCCCAAATATTGATTGGCCCCTCCCCTCCCAGGAGTCCCCACGTGGCCCGTTTTGGATGCAGATAAGTGCAGGATGCGTGTGGATGCTCGGGGAGGGTGAAAAATGGGCCTCCCAGAAGTTTGGGAAGGCTGGAAATGGGCCCCTTTCTGGCTTCCAGAGAGCCTCCGGAGCTGCCATGGTGCAGGAGGCTGACTAGGCCACGCCCACCATGGCCACACCCATCCAGCAACTGGGCAGAGAACCCTTTGCTAAAATTTTTGAAGCCCACCCCTGCCTCTAGTAACTAGCAACCACTGGAGAGCTGCCATGTCATCAAGAGCCTGCGAAGACTTGGAGAATTGTTGCATTTAAATCTTGAGTTAAGTCTTGGTGGTCCGTGGCCACAAAAAGTATTGAAAGGGGGATCTGTGTGGTGAAGAAAAGGTCGAGAACCACTGCTCTAGTTGAATGATTATTGATTGAAAAGCAGCACGACTGGAATCAATGCATTTCTAGATAGGTGACACCTTTGCAGGTCCTGAGAAGACCCAAGGTTGCTGGACTTTCTCTTCCCGTGTCCACAGCTGAAACCCAGCAATGTAGGAAGCTGAAACCAAGCATGAGAAGATTGCCTTCTCCTCTCATGGTTGTCTGCCATCAAATTATGCTTCACTTCTCAGCCTGGAGGTTCCATGCCCATCATCCTGATGGAAAACTACTGGGAAGGTATAATTTATCATGAATTTATCTTGGTCTACAGCTCTTCACTTACGCAGATCATCATGTTATCACTGACACTTCTGGGGATCACAAACTCTCTCTAGCCACAGAAGTGTGTGTGTGTGTGTGTGTGTGTGTATGATTCTGATCAAAGACAGGATGTAAACCTAATTAATCATACTGTAATATTTTAACATAATCATATATGTATATATAATTTACATCCGGTCTTTTATCAGAATCTTATAGAGCACTTCCTCCTCCTGTTTTGTCCCATGACAACTTAGTGAAGTAGAGAGAGAGAGGAAGAGGGAGAGAGGGAGAGAGGGAAGGAGAGAAGGAGGGAGGGAGGGAGGGAGGGAGAGAGAGAGAGAGAGAGAGACCAGCTTTCAGCTTTTGGAGCTGAGTAGGAATAGGCTGAGTAGGCATCATGGCTCAGAGGTTAAAGATGCTGAGCTTGTCAGCTGAAAAACGGACAGCCCAGGTTTGAGACCCAAGCACCACGCAATAGGGTGAGCTCCCATTCCTGCCTCAGCTCCTACCCTCCTAGCAGTTCGAAAGCATGTGAGTAGATATATAGGTACCACTTCAGTGGGAAAATAACAGTGTTCTATACACTTTTGGTGATATGGCCACATGATCATGGAAAATGTCTTTGGAGAATGCTAGCTCACTCAGTCAAGAGACGGAGATGAACACCGTGCTCTAGAGTCAGGCATGATTAGAGAGGGAAACCTTTATCCAGGAATTAGAACTTGAGGTCTACCACCATAACTTAATTGTGGTCTTAAGTCCTAAACACACACGCACACATACACATGTTCTTGTTATATTCATACTCACTCATATATATATATATATACAAACACACACACACACACACACACACAGAGGTGAAACTCGAAAAATTAGAATATCGTGCAAAAGTTCATTTATTTCAGTAATGCAATTTAAAAGGTGAAACTAATATATGAGATAGACTCATTACATGCAAAGTAAGTTCAAGCCATGATTTGCCATAACTGTGATGAGAGATACACACACACACACACACACATACACACACAGAGAGAGCTTCATTTCTACACCCCTGTTCTCAGAGCACAGGGTGAAACTAGCATGACTGAAGAATTCCCAGTTAAACTCAAATGAAATTATTTCCTGAATCACTCCATTTTTTAAAAAAATACTTGAGGACTAGAAGCCTGTACATTTTCAAATCACTGTATCTGGCTCCCCCTCCTTTTTCTGTACCTGCATGAGTGTATCAAAATTAATATATAATAACATCGTTGTACTAACGGAAGGATCATAAGACAGTGTGACTCTCCACTCCATTCTCCAGACCTACAACAGAATCACCTCCAATTTATCCGCAGAATTCTCTATTACAATTTCTTAGCAAGGTATACCCCATGTAATAAATATTCTATCTTCTGCCCAGAATATGTCAATCTTAAAACAGATTTTCTTTTTCTTTTTCTTTTTCTTTTTTCTTTTTTCTTTTTTCTTTTTTTTTTTTCTTTCTTTCTTTCTTTCTTTCTTTCTTTCTTTCTTTCTTTCTTTTAAAAAAACCCTCCCTCCCAATCCTGTCTGCCTTGGAATGTCTGCTTACATTTACAGAAGTGGGTGAATGGATTTGACAGTATTTAAAGTACTGTGATTTTACGACCTCTTTGAAATGCATTACGTTTTGATCCTCCACGAGTCCAAATTAAATCATGAGCTGGTATCCAAGTTCAGTTTTCCCAGCTGCCTGCCCCAAGAAATGCTGTCGTGTTTACGGTACAAATTTAAAAGAAACTGAATGCATGCTTGTAATTGTGGTGGTTTTACTTTGATATGTATTCCTCCATAGATTCTCTTCCAGTTAGGCCTGCAATTAGATGATAATTTGCATTGGAATTATATAAACAGACCTGGATTGGATGGCAATATGAAACAGGCAAAAAGGTACGTGTGTTCCTTGAAACCTGTCCAATATGAAAGCTATTTACATGTGTGGTTCACATGCCACCATGCCATGCTGTTCCAATAAAAGGAGAAAGCCGGTATTATTTTCTCCCTCGGTTTCAAATGTACATGTTTACAAATTTGTCCTGCACACTAATACGTAAACAGATATCATTGGAAGCAGATGCCTATGCATACAATATTGATCTGTTCCTTTTGTTATCACAAAGGCACAAACTCTTACAGATTCACAATGCGGAGTCTCTGGCTTGGATATTGCAATTGATGATGTCAATGGAGCATATTATGGATTATTATTAAATAGCATATTACCAGCTATTTTTAAAAACTAGATTTTTTTATCTTGCCTTTATTATTTTTATAATCAATTCAAGGTGGTGAATATACCTAATATTCTTTCCTCCTTCTATTTTCCTGCAAACAACAACTTTTTTGGGTGGGTTGGGCTGAGAAAGAATGACTGGCCCAAAGTCACCCAACTGGCTTTCATGTCTAAGGCAGGACTAGAACTCCCAGTCTCTTGGTGATTGACTCAAAGTCACCCAAAGGCTGGCTTTCATGCCTATGGTAGGACTAGAATTCCCAGCCTCCTGGCTTCTAGCCTGACACCAATCTAAGAATCTAATAATACAATAATATTGTATTTGGTTTTACAATAGGTGTGATTTTGTATCGCAAGCCCATTTGTGTTTATTTGAAGTTGTTTCCATTGGCGCGAATTCCCTACCAAATGTGCTTTGGAGTGCAGTCTATCACACCCTAAATGGCTTGAGACCCAGGAAGCTAAAATAGAGTCTGGTATTGCTGGAGTTGATGGAGCTGTCTAGAAGGAAAGAGAATAGACTGGCGGTTGGATGAGAGCTGGCTGGAGAAATTATTCCGTTCTCTACCAGCTGTCCATCTGAATTCTTTGCTCACAAAACGGGGTGAATTGTGAAAGGCCACAGTGCCCAGCCAAGAGCCAAAATATTGATGTAGTATTGATGATCTGATGTGCCTTAGAATAAGGCAATATCTGTGCCACCCATGCAAAGGATCACAGCTCATAGATACAGCCTCTCCTATGCATGCAAGGAATGCTGGATTCAAACTTCGGCCTCTCCAGGTAGGGTTGAGAAAGACACAACCCTTCGCTTATCAGTTCTGGCCTACAAAATCCAGAAACCACCAGATGGCAGCAGAGAGAGATTTCTCCCTCTCTCTCTCTCTCTCTCTCTCTCTCTCTCTCTCTCTCTCTCTCTGTGTGTGTGTGTGTGTGTGTGTGTGTGTTGTTTCTTCACTGACTTCTAATGGTCAACTTCATTTCTGCAGCTCAAATCTGGTACACATACTCATCCTGAAAACTTGGAAGGCTTCTGTCCATTAGAGTGGACAATGTTATGTAAATAGATGAGGTTATAAGTGGCGTTCCCAGGATTCCTCTGAAAGTACAGAAGAGACCCACAAAATTAAATGCCATCACTGAAAGAAGGAAGAGACCTCCATCCTTTCTGTACATGAATTGGAATAACAAAAAAAGAAATCCATTTGAGTGTCTATGGAGATTCCCAGTCATGGTTGTCCCAAAGGTGTTTTTCAAGGGACAACTGGACTTTCTGGTTTTTCTTTGAAGATGTTTCGCTTCTCATCCACGAAGTTGAATGAAGTCTTTGGAGCCAAAGAAGCTTCTTGGATGAGAAGCAAAATGTCTTCAAAGAAAAACCAGAAAGCCCAGTTGCCTCTTGAAAAAAAAAAGCACCTTTGGGAAAATCCATTTGAAACACTTGAAAGACCCATATGCCACAAGCAAGAGTTGAGCCGAATTTAGTTCAGTTTTTTACCCAATATGAAATGAATGCACACTTCTGTTGATGGTATCATAGAAGGTCCTAGGGAACATCTTTCAAAATTTATGCTCCCAACTCCTTTTTAAAGCCATCCTTTCTTTTCTTCCCAGGATTCAGGAAGGCAAGATATCACTAAGCACACCTGTACAGAAACACAAAAGGATGGTGAGTAGTCTTGCAAGGATTTCAGGTTTTGCAGAAGTGCAGATGGATTCATGTCACTCCTCTTTCCTTTTTACTAAAATATGAACACTAAGAAAACTTTTCTTTCAGTCCTTTGGAGATGGACTAAAAATAGCCATGGAGAAAACTGCCATAAATGTCCTCTGTTGTCCATTCGGAAAATCTTCCAAAGGTCTTTGGATTGAATGGTTTTACCAGTAACTTCCTCCCCGTGTTTTGATTCCAATCTCGTCTTTAAGTGAGCCATGATCTCGGCAACAATTTCCTCGTCTGTTGAACCCAACAGCTGTGAGCACTTAGCAACTAATCAGTTCAATTTGATTCACCTGTATGAGTGATCTTTGACAGATCCATCTGCTTTCAGTCAAGTTTGTGCATAAAACAGACCTGAGGTCCAAAATATTTCTTCATGTTCAATGCAAGGAATAAACGAAATTTCACTCCATTCCTCTCCACTCCTGCAGGATGTAGAACTTTTGAACAACTTCAGGCTAATTCCTGCCATTTTTACTGTAAACATAAAAATTATGAAGTCAAGAATTTTAATCCTTCTTTCCTTTCCCTTCCTTCTTTTCTTCCTTCCTTACCTCCCTTCTTCCTGCCCTCCCTCCTTCTTTTCCTTCCCTCCCCCCTCCCTTTTTCTCTCCCTTTTTCTCTCCTTCCCTCCCTCCCTCCCTTCCCACCTCCTCTGTTTTCTCTCCCTTTTTCCCTCCCTCCCTCCTTTCCTTCCTTCCTTCCCACCCCCTTTTTCTCTCCCTTTGCTCTCCCTCCCTCCCTCCCTCCCTTCTTTGGAAGCAGATTTGGGAAGTCTCTGATCTTTATTAGGACTCCAAGCAGGAAGACCTCTATAAATGTCCCCAAGGAAGGATAAGCTGTCAGTCTGGAGACAACAGAGAAGAAACTCTGCGCCCGCACGGTTATGGAGATTCATCTCCTAAATTAAATTACTTGGAAATTTTCCACCCACCTGCCTACCCTCCCAGACGCCATGAATGGAAAACTTTGAGCCACCATTCATTCTCTAATCGCAGGAAAAGCTTTGGGGGCACCTGCTACTTTTTAGGATGGAGTCGGAAAGTGCAGATGGTCTTGGCAGGTGAAGGGACAAAAAATAATAATAATTTTGAGTAATAACCTCCTTAAACCCCGAAAGGACCCTCTTCCACATTATGAGAGCAAAGCTCCTTCTTCCAGCTTCACTTCCCGTAATTGTAGCTGGTCAAACAGCCTTAATGGCTTCTAATTTGAAAGCCATATGCCAGCAATAGACACCTGTCCCCATGGCTGACTTTGCTGGGTCTGCCTCAACAACACCCACCTGTATGTGTTTTTCTAAACCACTTTCCTAAGAGACAGAGTCGGTCTGGCCTTTATTAAGCTGCTTTGAATTCTCTTCAATTTTCTTTCTTTCTTTAAACTGTTCGCTGCAGCAATTATGCCAGGTTTTGTTTTATTGTACTCAATAGGCAAGGTCCATATATCCTTTTTTTTCATCCTTTTAGAAGTGAATCAAAAGACATCTTTAGAGCATCCCTGAAAAAAAACTTCAAGGACTCAATGCTAGTGCACTATTTTATCCTTACACAGGGGTTTGTTTATTTTTTGGAGGCTATTTAATTTTTAAAATAACAGAATAAAATATTCTGCCTACCATCTGGTAAAGTTGGTGTGTGTATGTATGTATGTATGTATGTTTGTGTGTGTGTGTGTGTGTGTGTGTGTATTCCACCTATATATATAGTGTATGTTTTCTTTTTATTCATGAACATTTTGGATACAGTGTATTGTCAAGGGTATATCATTTACAAAAAATAAAAAAAGAATACAGAGATATTGAATGTATACTGATTACAATAAGAGTAGTGTAACTCAATCATTTTAACTAAGTTTCTCTTTACCTTATTTATCGTTCTATAAATTATATCAGCTTGTTTGTAATTATGAACCCATCTTATATATTTAATTCATACATGACAATAGCCTTTCTTCACCTATTTTCTACCTCTTATCTCTAACCCACTCATAAAACCTATTCCATCTTAAGTAATATTCTGTGTCTTCTTCGTCCTTTATTTTTAATGTCAATCTATCCATCTCTGCACAATCTAGTATCTTCTGAATGATGTCCTCATCTGACGGGGTGTTCATATTTTCCCAATATTGTGCAAATACAATCCTTGCTGTTGTCTGTGATGACCCGGGGCATGGCACAAAGGCAAGACAGTCAGATAATAAGTAGCAGTCCCTTTATTAGCTTCAACTTTGCCTCCAGTGTCCTGGTTACCTTCTGGCTGGAGAAAAACCCTCCCAGGAACTGCCTTTGGCTGCAGAGAATCAAGTCCAAAACATGGTCAATAAAAATTGTAACTATAAGTCCAATCAAGGCAAAATGAGGTAATTAGTCCAGCAGGGCAAGAGAAGGAATTCCAGATGTGAAGGCATGGCAAAACTCAACACGGTTGGGAAGACACCAGGCACACAGATAAACAAAGACAACACACGTTTGGTCCCAGAAGCTGCCACACTCAGTGTGCATCTCTTTTAAACTCTCTTCCCAGCTGTGGCTAATGAAGGGAATCAGGGCCCTTTCCTCCCCCATAAGCACGCAACTCATGTTGCTCCCTTCTTTGTTCCTCCCTGCATGCCCTAGGATGAAGACGGGGTGGGCCTGGGTCTTCCTCTGAATTCCCTCTCCCTTGCTCTACCTCTCCCCTGTTCTGTCCAGGTGGACTTTGCCCTTCCCCAGTTTCCTCCACTGCCAATGGAGCCACACTCCCACTCCCTGTCAGCTGTTCGACTTCCTCCTCAGATTCAGACTCCGACAAGGGCATGACACTGTCAATACAAGCAAAACTAAATATACAGTCCTTTTATCATAACCCTCGGGTATTATGCCCAAAGTAAAGTTGGACTATAAAACCCATCCTCCTCAGCTAGCATTGCTCTTAGAATTAATTGCCCTAAAAACCTACCCAAAGTCATTCCTTGCACAGGAGATGGAGTGGCCTAACAATTTAATAAACAAATAAAACATAAATAAATAACATCATCGCTTTTCACCAATCTCCAGTCATGTGTTTAATAATTGCCCCCTTTTTGCCACATGAAAATTACATCTAACTTTGCTTCTGTCAGGAAACCGCTTCTGAATTTTATGTGCTTGAGATAAAAAAAATGTTTGTTGCTACATTGTGGGAGATGTTCAGTTATATATCCAAGATTATTTTCATGTTATCTTTTAGTTGTCTTCTGGGTAGAAAGCCACACAAAGGTTTTCATGTACAGGTAGTCTTCAACTTCGAGCAGGGGGTTGGACTAGATGACCTCCAAGGTCCCTTCCAATTCTGTTATTCTATGTTATTCTATTCCAACAGTTTGCTTAGTGATAGTTCAAAGTTACAACACCCATGAGAAAAGTAACTTATTATGGTTTCCCACACTTATGACCATTACCGCATCCCTGTGGTCACGTGATCAAAGTTGGCACTCTTGGCAACTGACTCATACTTATGACAGTTGTAATGTCCCAGGGTCGTGTGATCCCCTTTTGACACCTTCTGACCAGCAAGGCCATTGGGGAAAGATAGATTCATTTAACAACCACATTACTCACTTAACAATTGCAGTGATTCGCTTAGCAACTCTGGCAAGGAAGGTCATAAAATGGGGCAAAACTCACTTAACTAATGTCTCACTTAACAACAGAGATTGTGGGCTGAGTTGTAGCTATAAGCCGAGGACAACCTGTATACAGTCTGGTAAAAAGTTTTTTAAGTCTTTCAGTGAAAATGGATGTCAAAGAGTTTATCATCATTATTAAGAAGGGAAATTGGTCTGTAGTTTTTCACAGAAGTGACGTCCTCTCCTTCTTTGGGTATCAAAGAGATTGTTCTGACCCAAATCTGGTTCCAAGGAAGCAAACATGAGACAAAGGTAACAGCACAACCTTTTAATGTTTCTTTACGAATCCTGTTCCTTCACGGGTAAAAGGCTGCTTCAAACCAATTAGCTCCGATAAGAAAGAGCCTTGCAAAACCCTGCCAAGAACACCAGATAAAGTTACCAAGCAATAATTACAACACAAAGAGTCTCCAAACACCAACTCAGATATTCCTAATGTCCACCAGGCTCGAGTGTAAAACTTCTTTGCCTTCTGAGGTTTCTCAGCTGGCTTTTATCCCTTAAGGGAGGGGCCATTACCTTGCAGCCTTACTCCGGAGTCGCCCGTGCTGCTGCAGCTGCTCTTTCCTTTGAGCAGCCCTGTGCGTACTAGGCACAGGCTCCTCGGGGACCTCTTCATCACTGCTGCCAGCCTCCACAATCTCTGAAGGCAGCACTCTGCTCTCTGATGGTCCTGGCCCCATCCCTGCATCACACTCAGGCCCCTTATCTGAGTCCTTGCTCTCTGAGACCTCAGCCATCCGCACCTGCTGCCGGCGAACTCCAACAGAGATGTAGGCATCTTTCCATGAATCTGACATAGGGTTTCCCTGTAAAACAGAGTTGATGGTTAAGTCCTTCATAGGGAGAACTAAGAGACTAAAGCCTGGAGACTAAAGCGTATGAAGAACAGTTGCAGGATTTGGGGTTGGCTGGTCTAGAGAAAAGAAGGACTAGGGGGAACCTGATAGCAGCATTCCAGTATTTGAGAGGCTGCCACAAAGAGGAGGGGGGGTCAACCTATTCTCAAAAGCACCAGAGGGCAGGAGAAGAAACAAGGGATGGAAACTAACCAAAGAGAGAAGCAACCTAGAATTAAGGAGAAACTTCCTAACAGTGAGAACAATTGACCAGTGGAACAGCTGGCCACCAGAAGTTGTGGGTGCTCCATCGCTGGAGGTTTTTAAGAAGGGACACTAGACAGTCACTTGTCTGAAATGGTATAGGTTCTCCTGCTTGAGCAGGAGGCTGGACTAGAAGGCCTCCAAGGTCCCTTCCAGCTTCTCTTCTCTTCTCTTCTCTTCTCTTCTCTTCTCTTCTCTTCTCTTCTATTCGTCTTATTCCTGTTCTGTTCTGTTCTGTTCTATTCTATTCTATTCTATTCGTCTTATTCCTGTTCTATTCTATTCTATTCTATTCTATTCTATTCTATTCTATTCGTCTTATTTCTATTCTATTCTATTCTATTCTATTCTATTCTATTCTATTCTATAGAATAACAGAGTTGGAAGGGACCTTAGAGTCAGGTAGAGAGTTCCAGGCATTGACCACTCTGCTGCTGAAGTCGTATTTTCGGCAATTGAGTTTGGAGCGGTTTACTTTGAGTTTGTATCTATTGTTAGCCCGTGTGTTACTGTGGTTGAAGCTGAAGTAGTCATTGACAGGTAGGATTTCAAAGCCCTGTAATACATTTTTTGAAATTATTTATTTCAAAGCCCAGTAATAATGGCAACACTCAATGTCTCAGCTTTAAACTCGGTTTAACAAATAGCAAGTACTGTGTATTCATATAACATACTGTGTCCCTACTCCCAATCAGTCATTAACTGGTTTAGTGTGAGGGTCTGGTTTATGTAAAAATGAGCTGGGGCCATGCTTGCCCAATATAGTTAATATTGTGACTGAATGTTCCAGATTTCACATAATATATTGAATCATAAGCTGGCCTTTGTTGGTTTAATACAAAACGACATACCTCAAAAGAAAAGAAAATTTTGCAATGCAGTGTAAGGTGTTGAAGTAGGAGCAGAGAGACCTATTTAATGGTCTCCCATCTACATACATTATATACATACATACATACATACATACATACATACATACATACAAATGTAAGGTAAAGGTAAAGGTTCCGCTCGCACATACGTTCTAGTCGTTTCCGGCTCTAGGGGGCGGTGCTCATCTCTGTTACAAAGCCGAAGAGCCAGAGCTGTCCAAAGACGTCTCCGTGGTCATGTGGACGGCAGGACTAAATGCCAATGGCGCACGGAACACTGTTACCTTCCCGCCAAAGGGGTCCCTATTTTTCTACTTGCATTTTTTACATGCTTTCAAACTGCTAGGTTGACAGAAGCTGGAACAAGTATGTGGCACTAGAGATTCGAACCGCTGAACTGCCAACCTTTCTGATCGACAAGCTCAACGTCTTAGCCACTGAGCCACCGCATACCACATAAATATGTACATACACACATATCCAGTGGAATTTTGGTACTCAAGTCATCAAATTTGGTACTCAATGCATTCTGACATGAAAATTTTGTCCTGGCACTTGTGGGTATACAACCCACAAAGTAGAATTTATTGGTGTCAGCTGCCTTGTAACTCACTACATTATTCCTTATGGGAAAAATTTGGTTGGTACTCATAGTTTTTAGTACTCATCACACCACCCAAAACCAATTAATAATGAGTACTGATATACTATGTCTGTCTGTCTGTCTGTCTGTCTGTCTGTCTGTCTGTCTGTCTCTCACATACACAAACACACACATTTGGGAAGTTGTACAAAGTCAACTGCTAGAGTTTCATTGACCAAGTGAAACAAGTGGTATGGTAGCAGCCAACCAGTATTGATCAAGTAAGACAGTCCTAATAGGCTCCTTTCGAGGCGTATTGTTTCCCAAATACATTGGCTCTGTGCCCCCAGAATTTCCAAATGCCACAGCTAAAAGTATTTGATCATCGATAACAGTCACCTTTCATGCAACTTAGAAGCATTTCTTTATACTGTAGGTAGAACAGATTTAATTGCATCTGAATCGAACTTTATATGCCACGTTTTGGCAAAGTTAGAATGGAAAACAATATCCCTCGACTCCAGATGCTTGACAGCCTAATTCTGCAGGTTACATTAAACGTACAGGCCACAGCTGTAGCCAATAAGGAGCCTGTCTTGGTGATTCTCCTGTGATGTGGATTCAAAATGAACTGGAAACATTGATGCCATAAAAGACGTGCAGCACGTTAAAGAGATAGCCCAAGCTGTCTTCTCCAACCAACAGGACCTGCCGCAACCCAGTTCAAATTATTTCCCAGTTCCTGGAATTGTGGTTTGTTGGTAAGAACAACTCAAGTGTGTGTGTGTGTGTGTGTGTGTGTGGTATGCAGTGTTGTAAGATGGTGGATTGATTCTGGTTAGGTATTTCAGGGTATCCCTCGCTCCCTCCCTCTCTCTTTCCTTCCCTCCCTCTCTCCCTCTCTCTCTCTCTCTTTCCCTCCCTCCCTCTCTTTCTCTCTCCCTCTGTCCCTCCATCTCTCTTTTTTTCCCTCCCCCTCTCTTTCTTTCTCTCCTTCTCTCTCTTTCTCTCTCTCTCTCTTTACTATTTATTTATTTATTTATTTATTGAACTTGTATGCTGCCCCATCTCCGAAGACTCGGGGCGTCTCACAACTAAAAACAGGAACAATAAATACTTAAAAAGAGATTAAACTAATTTTACAATCCCAAAAATTACAAAAACTAAAATTTACAATAGTTAAAAATTAAGAAACCTATCCCCTCCCCCAGGGAGGGGTCACAGCCCGGCTTGGTCAAACAACCAGGTCTTTAAATCATGGCGGAAGGTGCGGAGGTCAGGGGCCAGGCGGAGCCCCAAGGGCAGTTGGTTCCAGAGGTCAGGGGCCGTGACAGAATAGGCTCGTCGCCGGGGGACCACCAGCCAGCATTGGCCTGCCAACGGGACCCCGAGAAGCCCTTGCCTATGTGCTCGCACAGGGCGGCCGGCACTCGATATCGGCAGAAGACGCTCCCTTAAGTATTGAGGACCCATGTCGTGAAGGACTTTGTATGTTAAAACCAGAACCTTGAATCTCACCCGGAGTGCAACCGGCAACCAATGCAGGCAGCGCAGGAGGGGGGCAACATGGGAGAATCGGGAAACTCCCATCACCACCCGCACCGTTGCATTTTGCACCAGCTGCAATCTCCGGATGGTATGCAAGGGCAGTCCTAAATAGAGAGCGTTGCAGTAGTCGAGTCTATAGGTAACAAGGGCGTGAGTGACTGTGCGCAGGGCATTTCAGTCCAGAAATGGGCGAAGCTGACGAACAAGGCGGAGCTGGGCAAAGGCCACCCTGGCAACGGCCCCCACCTGCTCCTCCAACCGGAGCTGTACATCCAGGAGGACCCCCAGATTCCGCGCCCTATCCACAGTGGGCAACACCTCTCCCCCTATGGCCAAAGATGGATATTCCTGGCTGGGCCGAGATGCCGGTATGCACAGCCACTCAGTCTTGGCCGGGTTCAGTCGAAGCATGTTCCCGCTCATCCAAATCCGTACCGCATCCAAACACCGGGTCATCAGGGAGAGGGCATCACTGATCTGGCTTGGGGTGGAGATGTACAGCTGGGTGTCATCTGCGTACTGATGGAATCTCACCCCAAAACCACAGATGATCTCACCCAGCGGCTTCATGTAGATGTTAAATAGAAGAGGGGAGAGGATCGACCCCTGAGGGACCCCACAAGACAGCACCCTCAGGGTCGACCTCAACCCCCCTGCCAACACCGATTGCGACCACCCTGAGAGGTAGGAGGTGAACCACTGGAGAACAGTGCCCCCCATTCCCAACCCCGAGGCTGCAAAGGATACCATGGTCGATGGTATCGAAAGCTGCTGAGAGGTCTAATAGGACCAGGACAGAGGAAAAACCCCTGTCCCGAGCCCTCCAGAGATCATCCATCAGCGCGACCAATGCCGTATCCATGCTGTAACCGGGTCGGAAGCCTGATTGATACGGATCTCTTTCTTTCTCGCTTTCTCCCTCTTTCTCTCTCTTTCTTTCCTTCTCTCTCTCTCTCTCTCTCCCTCTCTCCCTCCATATCTCTCTTCTCACTCTCCCTCCATCTCTTTCTCTCTCTCTCTAAATAGTACAGGCAGTTCTTGACTTACAACAGTTAATTTAGTGACCTTCAAAGTTACAACAGCACTGAAAAAAGTGACTTATGGCCATTTGTCAGACTTATGACCATTGCAGCATTCCTGTGGTCACGTGATCAAAATTCAGATGCTTGACAACTGGTTCATATTTATGACGGTTACAGTGTCCTGGGGTCACCATCTTTTGCGACCTTCTGACAAGCCAAGTCAATGGGGAAGCCAGATTCACTTAGCAATCATGTTACTAATTTAACAACTGCAGTGGTTCGCTCAACAAATGGGGCAAGGAAAGTTGTAGAATGGGACAAAACTCACTTAACAAATTTCTCGCTCAGCAACATAGGTTCTGGACCTCAATTGTAGTCGTAACTGTTCTTATTAACAGAAATCTGGATATTGGCTATGTAGTACCTGGAGACTGCAGAAGAGAAGGAATCGGAGAAAAATCACAAAATATCAAGACTTGCAAATAGAATTAGAAAGACTGCAGCAAAAGAAAACAAAGATAGTATGATAGTAAACAGATGCCTTGGGTGAAATCCCAAAACAATTAGAGCACCACTTAGACATCATGGGCATTGACAAAGCCACCATCAGTCAATTGCAAAAGGCAGCTTTGCTCAGAACAGCTTACGTCCTGTGATGATACTTCTAAAAGTATCATCGAACATCCACATCTGCTTATCCCAAGTCCTTGGGAAGGACTCAATAGGTGGATAAAAAATATCAAATCCATCTGCTAATTGTGTGACAACCAGTAAAAATAATATGCTGGACCAGCAGTGGTAGCCCATGGTCTATAAATGTAAACGAAGAGGACTTCATTCTATAATTAATTAACTTGGACTGATAAATATGTACATGCATATACATTTATATGTATATTCAGGTGGGAGCCGTCGCCAGGGGGGCATTTGCACAGGTTCAGCTGGTACACCAGCTCCGCCCATATCTGGACCGAGATGCGCTGCGCATAGTCACTCAGGCGCTCATCACCTCTAGACTCGACTACTGCAATGCTCTCTATATGGGGCTGCCCCTACATCTCATACGGAGACTTCAGCTGGGGCAAAATGCAGCTGCGCAGGTAGTGATGGGAGCGTCCCGATTCTCCCATATTACACCCCTCCTGCGCGACCTGCATTGGTTGCCGGTTGCCCTCCATGTGAGATTCAAGGTTTTGGTAACAACTTATAAAGCCCTGTATGGCTTGCGTCCGGGGTACTTGCAAGATCGTCTCCTTCTGCTGACAAACACCAGTCGCCCTGTGCACTCCCACAGATGGGGCCTCCTGGGGATACCGTCAGCTAAACAGTGTAGGCTGGTGGCCCCTAGGGGGCCTTCTCTGTGAGGGCGCCCACCCTCTGGAACCAACTACCCCTTGAGCTGCGCTTGGCCCCTGATCTCCGCTCCTTCTGCCGCGACCTCAAAACATGGCTATTTTTGCAATCCGGCCTGGACTGACAGGGGATTGGGGTTTTTAATTTGATTGTTTATTTGGCATAATTTAATATCTTTTTAATTTCTTTTAACTTTTGTACTTTCTGTCTTTTATGTACACCACCCTGAGTCCTTCGGGAGAGAGGGCGGTTTATAAGTCCAAATAAAACAAACAAACAAGCAAACATGCAATTGTTGCTGAAGAAGATGTGTTTTTTCCATTTTTATCTTCCCAGCTTTTCTTTGGAGAGGAAAGTGGGACCTCTTGGTTCCTCTGTTTCTGTAGTTCCTTCCCATGCTGGTTCTCCTTCCATCCTACCCCCGTTTTACAAGGGAGGAAGGAAACCCCAAGGATGTGTTTATAAGCAGCATATTAATTCATTGGTCATGCCGTTGATATTTTTTTACTGCACCGAGAGAAGGAAAAATAGTCTCCACCTTAGTTAATCATCTCAACTCAACATTCCATTAGCTTGTTTGCACCAGTCAATCAATGGAGCCAAATCAAATTATTTAAGGTTGTTAATTCTTCCAGGGTTGGGGGGGGGGCTTCTTTTCCCTCAGCATGTGCACCTGACATGTATTTTCCTTGAAACAAGATACATCTTCCTCAACAGACAGATGCCAATCAACAGAGCCTGGTGAGGAAAAATCACAATAGCACGCAGACGACTTGCTGACATGTGCTCGCAGATTGCTCTTCAAGATGTTTCAAAGCCTCCAGGGAGAGGAGGGGGAGAGAAAGGAGAGATGGAGAGAGAAAGAGAAGGAACAAGGAAGAATGGCAGAAGCTCATGTTTGCTCAGTTGATTTGAAGCACTGCCTGGAGAAATGTAGGACGTTGGCGATGTGTTTGTTTTAGGTTCATCAGCAGTTTTCCTCCATAATCCAGAGCATTTCTGGTGAAGCTGGGTTGATATTTCTCAGAAGAGCTGGAGGAGAAGGGAGGAGGGAATGCTCCATTCTCTAAAAATTGATTTTTCCCTCCCATGCCTTTTTAGTCCTGTAGTAAAAGATTCAATTGGAAAGCAAGAGCTAAGCATTCACCAAGTTTCATGTGTGGAAGCCAAGATTTTCTCCATCTTGTCCCAAATGTGTTGCAGGATAGCAACTGGTCTTGGAGAGAGTAAAGCGGGCAAAATACTGTACAATATCAAACCATATCAAAGTATATTAGAATGGCCCTGCAACTATTTGTGGTTGTTGTACCTTGTACTTTGGTATGCTGATGTTCTCAGGAACATTCCATGAAGTGGGTTTCTCCATTTTTTGTCCCTTCTTCTTAGTAGCAAATTCTCCTTCAAATCCAATCCAGTTGAGATGATATAGCTTAAGGAACATGTAGTTTTTTTCAGTAACAACATGGATGTCTTCAAGTCCTTTTTTGGGGCGGGGGAGGCAACTGGACTTTCTTGATTTTTCTTTTGAAGATGTTTCACTTCTCATGCCAGAAACATCTCCAAAAAAAGAAAAATAAGAAAATCCAGTTGCCTCCTGGGAAAAAAAGGACCTTTGGGACAACCATGACCTGGATCTCTACAGACTTTTAACAATATGGACCTAAACTTTGGGTTGCTGAACCTAAGTAATTTTTTTAAATAAGTGCATGGAGGGCAGCAGCTATGTTATTTAAGAAGTTTGATTGATAAAAACTGAATGAACATTTAAATATTAGGAACAGAGAAGCAAATTCACCTTAGGCAATGTCTATCTTGCCCCTTGGCCATGTTGGATTGCCATTCAATGTCTGTTTATACATCCAGCAGAATAACAGAATAACAGAGTTGGAAGAGACCTTAAAGGTCTTCTAGTCCAATCTCCACTCAGGCAAAAATCCATATACAATTTATGACAAATAATTATCTAATTTGTTCTTAAAAACCTCCAGTGTTGGAGCACCCACAACTTCTGGACGCAAGTCATTCCACTGGTTAATTGTTCTCAATGTCAGGAAATTTCTCCTTAGTTCTAGGTTGCTTCTCTCCTTGATTAGTTTCCATCCATGGCTTCTTGTTCTATCTTCAGGTGCTTTGGAGAATAGCTTGACTCCCTCTTCTTTGTGGCAGCCCCTCAAATATTGGAAGACAGCTATCATATCACCACTAGTCCTTTTCTTTAAACTAGACATGCTCAATTTCAGCAACCGCTCTTCATACGTTTTAGCTTCCAGTCCCCTAAGCACCTTTGTTGCTCTTCAATGCACTCTTTCTAGAATCACAGCATCTGTTTTATATCGTGGCAATCAAAATTGCATGCAATATTCCAAGTGTGGTCTTACCCAGGCATTATACAACAGTATTAACACTTCATATGATCTTGATTCAAAGAGACACCACCATCTAATGACTTCCTGGAAGTTTGGCTCTTTGTTTCAAAATAGCTCTTGTTCTTAGTGAAATAAATTGTTGTTGCTGTTTGCTCAAAATTGATGCTTGATGATTGTACAGGTAAATGCCCACTAATGACCCCTGTCTAGAATAATTAGTAATTCTCAGATTGCCTAAGGATCTGTTGATAGAGTTCTACAGAGGAATTATTGAGTCTGTCATTTGTAGCTCAATAACTCTCTGGTTTGGCCCAGCAACGAAACAGGACAGGATCAGACTTCAATGGATAGTTAGGGCTGCAGAAAAAGATAATTGCAACCAGCCTGCCTTCCATTGAGGGCCTGTATACTGCACGAGCCAGAAAGAAGGCTGAAAAAATATCCAGAGACCCCTCACATCCTGGATATAAAGTGTTTCAACTGCTCCCTTCAGGACCCCACTATAGGGCACTGCATGCCAAAACAACTTGACCAGGGCTGTCAAACTCATGGACTGCGGGCCAGATGCGTCATGCCCTGGCCACGCCCGGTTTAGCAAAGCGGGGGGGGGGAAGTCCCAATATGTCACGTGACACTGCCGTGACGATATGAGTTTGATACCCCTGAACTAGACTCAAAGACAGTTTCCCCCCAATGCCGCCACTCTTCTGAACATTAATTTCCACAGCGTTTTCTAGGCTTCCCCATGTAGTAGGTTGTATTGCTATTATCATCTTTCTCATCTTCTCATCTGTCCTACTATCTTCTATTGGTAACTTATGATTTATCACTTGTTGTTTGTATCTTATGATTAATGATCTATGATTATGATTTATGACCTATGACCTATTGCTTTGTTGTTGCATGTGTGTATACTGAGAGCTTGTGTATTGGAGACAAATTCCTTCTGTGTCCAATTACACTTGGCCAAATAATTCTTCTCTTCTCTTCTCTTCTCTTCTCTTCTCTTCTCTTCTCTTCTCTTCTCTTCTCTTCTCTTCTCGTCTCCCCTCCACCTTCTCCACAAATCTTTTTCCATCCATCCACTATTTATGATATTCCCTTTTTTCTATGCTTCTGACATTGCCAGTTATAATCAAAACATAGGAATATTGGTTATGTGTTTCTGTTACATTTAAAAGCAAATGTATTGTATACTATAAATAATGGAGCTGATATTAGAAACAATGTCATCATAGAACATCAAATATATATTGCAATATCCTAAACAGTCAGTGAAAAGTAACCTATTCTTTTACACATCTGTTCCTTTTCTGGTTTTCTTTTTAGTCATGCATGACTTATTAATTAGGCATCATGGCACAGTGGGTTTTTTTCTTAAATTAGTATAATCTACTAAAATCTCTTGTACTGGGCATCCATGTTTAAGGCTGTAGCATTTGCATTAAGAGCAACTTTTTATTTTTTTTTAAACTTATATTTTTATATACATACCAACATTTGTATGAGACATTAAAAACATGGAAGGCTCAAAATGACCAATCTTGTGATGTTTCTGGTTCATTTTTATTCAGTAAAAAAAGGTGTTGACTAAACGACAACCAACTCTAAATGTCCTGCCATCTGCTTCTATTATTGTACCATCTGATGTTAAAATAAGAGCCATCTGCAATAATGGGAATTCCACCTGGGCAGTTAAAAGCCACATTCGAGGGCATAAAGAATTGCTTCAGGGTCCAGCACAAAGTGGAGAAAAAGTTGCAGAAAGAACTTTGAAAACAGCTGCATGAAAAGGATTTTTGAACATGTGGAAAGAAAAGCCAGGAGGGAAAAAAACAGGCTGTTCTGTTTTTATGAAGTGTAATCCACAGTAAAATGCATTTCCTCTTTTTGTTAGAGGAGCTGATTAAGGATTTCTACTGTCTCTTTTGCAGAGAAACAGCACTATACGTTTTACGTTCCTTCTGTGGGGGCAGGGCAAATTGGTCATCATTATGGCTGATTTGAGAAGAGAATGGATTATTTACAAAGAAATGCCCAGAAATATTAGGATCAGATACAAGTGAAATAAATCCAAGGAAAAGAATTGAGGGGTTTTTTTTTGCAAGGGAAAAATAGAAGTGGTGAACAGCCTGCCTGGGATATGATTCAAAGTATTTACCAACACAGAAAATGTAGGAACTACAATTAATTAACTAAGCTAAATAAATGGGTGGCTGCAACTACAATAACCTGCTGCTTGGAACCAATTTAATGGTGTAGCTTTATCTGGTGCCCTGGTTCTGACCACAAAGGATTCTGCTAGTGAAAACTGTTTGCACAGAGAAGACTGATACACTAGCATACAACAAAGAGATAGAGAGGGGGGAGAGAGAGAGAGAAAGGATAGATGATAGATAGATAGATAGATAGATAGATAGATAGATAGATAGATAGATAGAGATAGGTAGAGAGATAGAGAGATAGGTAGATGGACAGACAGACAGACAGACAGACAGATAAGGGGAGATTATAGACAGAAGAGAAAGAGGAAGAGATAGAGAAATTAGAGAGAGTGATTAGAGATGAGAAACATAGAGAGAGACTAGAGACTTGAGACAGATTAAAGATTAGAGAGAAAGAGGGAGATAGATTAGAGATGAGAGGGAGGGAGAGAGATGAGACAGAGAGACTGAGAGACTGAGAAAGCTGTGTTCATACAAATGCCAGGTCATGTTGGATTTTATTGACGGCTCCAGATTTCAAGGCTTATATACTACTCCTAAACCGTGTCAAATTATTGAATTAAAGGACAAGGGGCTAATCCAGGAGAAAACTCCAAGAGAAAACAAGTAAGCAAGCTAGTATCCAGACCTGCATGCAACCCTTGATTTAAAGTTTTTAAATTTAAATTTTATCCTATGGCTGAAATTTAGCAGCACATCCCTGACTTAAGGTAGAACAATTTCCTGTTTGTTTATGGCAGGAAAAAGACAGGGATAAAAGGGGTATTATGTCTGTGGCAAGCTTAACTCACCAATTTGTGTACACAAAAAAGAAATTAAAAAAAAAAGCATCAAGCCTTCTCCAAAGAATTTCACACTCTGGCTTTTTTAAAGTGAATTCTACTATCGTGCCAGCCTTGTGCCTTCAACTAAATCATCATCGTTGTCATCATCACCATGATCAGAAAACAGATAATCAGAGTTGGAAGGGACCTTGTAGGTCATCTAATCCAACCCACTGCCCAAACAGGAGACCCTACACCATTTCTGACAGATGGCAGTCCAGTCTCTTCTTGAAAGCTTCCAATGATGAAGCTCCCACAACTTCTGAAGGCAACTTCTGTTCCATGGGTTGACTGTCCTCACCGTCAGAAAGTTTCTCCTTATTTCCAGGTTAAATCTCTCCTTGTTCAGTTTCCATCCATTATTCCTTGTCTGGTCATTCACCACGCCATTGCCTTTTTTTTTAAGAAAAAGATTGATTCAAACATACAAAGACAGCAAGAAAAAAATTCCTCCCTGTGCGCTGGTTGTCGAGATGCTCAACAAACCGATTGCGTCTGTTGTTCTTTAAACTGGTATTGACATTTAAAGCAAGGGCTTTGTTTTCATGCATTGCCAATGGGCTTCCCACCTGCCTGCCTCATATTTAACTAGGGAACGTGTGTGATTGTGTCTCTGCTTTTTCTAAGGCTGCCCATTTGAGGGGGTCAGTGACCTGCAGGGAAGAAAAAAACAGGATCACAAGGGATGAAGCACCATTTGTTTGCTCCAGAAACTGACAAGATATGCATAATATTTTTGTTTCCCCAAAAGGACATGCAAAGCAAGATGCCTGTTTTTCTAATTACAATAGCACCCGGACTCTTATTATGTTTATTTTTTGTTTTTTTTTAAATGAAAATAAGAGGTATTTTACTCTGGTAGAAAGTAAAGTTCTGTGCTGACTTGTTATGGCTTTACTGGTGCATTTCAGAGGTGGTATTCAGCAGGTTCTGACCGGTTCTGGAGAACCGGTAGTGGAAATTTTGAGTAGTTCAGAGAACTGGCAAATCCCACTTCTGGCTGGCCCCGCCCCCATCTATTCCCCGCCTCCCATTGAGTCCCAGCTGATTGGCTGGGTCTTCTTTGGTTGCCCTGCACAGGAGAATGGAGCTGGAAAGCAGGTTAGTGGGGTGGGGAGGGAATGGGGATTGTGCAGTGTCCTTCCCCTGCCATGCCCACCAAGCCACACCTACTAAGCCATGCCCACAGAACCAGTAGTAAAAAATTTTGAATACCACCACTGGTGCATTTATTTATTTAGTGCAGGGCTCTTCAAACTTGTCAGCTTTAAGGCTTGTGGACTTCTACTCCCAGAATTTCTCCTCCAGTCATGTTAGCTCAGGAATTCTGGGAGTTGAAGTCCACAGGTCTTAAACTTGCCAAGTTTGAAGACCCTTGATTTAGGGTATGGCAAATACATGGACTTCTAGTGGTTCAAATGTTAATGCCCAGCCCACTCAACCATTCAAGGGCAGGGTGCTCTATGCTGAAAAAAATCAGACATTGGGCTGGTGTAAGCTCTTGATGGCCATTCAGACACTGGGTGGTGGATATTTTGTTGAGGAACCCCACAGTCACACTGGGGGGTAGAGACAAGACCCCCCTTTAAACAAGGAGTCCTGGCAGGCACCATGCTGGGTATGGATCCTGTTCAGAGTTGACCAGTGCTAGAGAGGAAGGTTCAAATTTGGCACCTCTGGTATAGGGTCATCTATGTAACTGCATGTAGCTGGGCGTTCAGTAGCCTATTTGGCTTTCCACTGTGTCTTTATCTGTTGCCATCAGTGGTGGGATTCAATTTTTTTTACTACCGGTTCTGTGGGCGTGGCTTGGTAGGCATGGCTTGGGTGTGGCAGGGGAAGGATACTGCAAAATCCCTATTCCCTCCCCACCCCACTAACCTGCTTTCCAGCTCCGTTCTCCTGTGCAGGGCAACAAAAGAAGATCCAGCCGATCAGCTGGGACTCAGTGGGAGGCAGAGAATAGATGAGGGTGGGGCCAGTCAGAGGTGGGATTTGCCGGTTCTCCAAATGACTCAAAATTTCCGCTACCGGTTCTCTAGAACCGGTCAGAACTGGCTGAATACCATCTCTGATTGCCGTGTATTTACAGAGCCAGGAGTTCTATAAATAATATTGGTGGATAGCAGGACAGTAGAAGTTGCTCATGAAAGAGAGCAAGAGGGTGAGCTTGCATATGTACAGGTGGTCCTCAACTTACAACAGTTCGTTTAGTGACCAAAGTTACAACGTTACTGAAAAAAGCGACGTATGGCTTATCACCGTTGCAGACTCCCCATCGTCACGTGATTTACATTCAGAAATCTGGCAACTGACTCCTATTTATGATGGTCGCAGTGTCCTGGGGGGTGTGTGTGTGTCCTGCCATCCCCTTTTGCGACCTTCTGACAAGCAAAGCCAATGGGGAAGCCGGATTCACTTAACGACCGTGTTGCTAATTTAACAACTGCAGGGATTCACTTAACTGCCGTGGTGAGAAAGGTTGTAAAATGGGGACAAAACTCACTTAACAAATTTCTCGCTCAGCAATGTCCCTTCTGGGCTCAACTGTGGTCGAGGAAATGGTCTGCATTTTGGGAAAAGGAAAGCAAAACAAAACAGAGAGAAACCTGTTGTCTGATGCAAGGGTTTTTGTAAGTCGTCTATCCTGATCTGCAATGTTGACTCTCTACCATGTGCTCCTTTGGAGAACTCCACTCTGAGCCTGCAACCTGACTCTCTTGTTAACAGGCCCTCCCTCTCTCTGCCTGATCTCCTCTGCTCTCTAGATTAGATGTCAGGAAGGCAGCCTTCTGGCGTGCCCCATCCATTGCTTACACATGTTGGTCAACCTCTTACTTAACCTTTGGGACCACTAATTTGCTAGTCAATTGTCAACAGACCTTAACATGGGCATCGTTTGCTGTGACAAGCCTCCGCTTCAATGTGGATCCCATTTAAGACCCCGCGCCTGCTCCCACGGACAGAAAAAGATGGACATTTTTTCAGCTGCAATTCTGTGCGATGTTGCCCTCTGAGCCAGACAAGGTTTCCGTCCTTCCTAATGGCCTTAAGGAGCAAACCTACAGGAGCACACTGCTATTCCCACGATTGTAACCCATCTTAAAGTAATTGGGGTGAAAAGAAACAAGGCTGTTACAGATCTCTCTAAGAATGGGTGAAGGGGACAACTTGCCACAGCCAACTCACTGTGGCCAACTCGCCACAGCCAACTCATCATTAGAATTCTTTAGATGTTGTGGTTGTCAACTCATAAAATATTTCTATGGTCTTTTTAGAGTTGCCAACAGAAAGGGAGGGGGCAGCAGTGGACAGCTTGCATTCCATAAATGTTTTCAAAGATAGTTTCTAGGCGACTGAAGTTTCTGCCGTGCAAAATTCTAACTGGAGAGCATGATTGATGACTCTTGGCTATGGATGTGTCCCATTGGAGAATATGAATTACGATACACCCAGGGGGTGGGGGGAAACCAGGGTCAAGGGTGACAATGAATGATGTGTCTCAGAGTCAGCTACACCCAAGCAGCACCAGCATGTTTACTCCTAATAAATCTTCTTTAAGTTTTGGAAGTTTGGCTAGAGACTCATGATTTAAATGGGAGGTAACTGCCAGAGCCCTGACAGTGGGTTAATCTCAGCAGTTCATTAGCTACTATTTAGAGGATGTTTGTCATGCATTAGACTGTTTCTATACTTCCTCTTACCAACTCTCCTGAAGTACTATACTAGTTATGCCTTTGCATAGCACAACATACAATCTTTCCCTTCTACAGAGTTAAATATGAATGTAAATCATGTTGCCTTCTGTAGGTTTAACTACAGAAGTTGAAGTTATCCAGCAAACATCAAGAACTATGACTTTCTTATAGCATAGCTGAGCTGTGTATTTGCTGCAAAAGTCATAAATGTGGAAAAGGTCATAAGTCACTTTTTTTCGGTCACGTTGTAATTTCGAACCATTGCTAAAATAATGGTTGCAAGTAGAGAGCTACTTGTATACCTAAAAGGACTTCCTTTGATTATTTTGAAACTAATTTTCTCCAGTGATGTGTCTTTCCTTTTCCTTCCTCTCTCCGCCATTGATTCAATCCTTACAGCCAATCCAAAAGTAAAATTAGGAATATAAAGAAGCTGAAGTCCAACAAGAGCTTGTCCCCCTCCACCCTCCAAAAGGGGAGCAATGTAAAAAATAAATGGTGGATTCCAGATGGACTGAAGAATTTGCCTCGCAATTTTGGATGAGTCATTTGCAAAGCCAAGTTTAATTAAACCTTCAAAAACAGCAGCATAAATCTCAACTTTGTGCAAAGGAAGTGAACTGTAGAACAAGCTGTCAGCAACTCCCTACGATTTGACAGCGTCCTATAAAAGCATTCCACATTCTGACCTCAGCCTGTCAATCAGCTCTACTGGAGCAGCTGTATATCCCCATGCAGCAATCATCTGTTTTGCAGACCTCGGGGGTTGAAGATCCTATATATGTTCTCACACACATGCAGAACCGTCTATCCTTATTCTGGAAATTGCTGAGACACTTGAGCCTTCTTCAGAGGTTCAGAATCCTTCAGAAGATTTAAATAGCCCTGCCATGTAGATTTTTTACTTGAAAGAGATTCGTGCTGAATAATTAGGACGATTGCTTTTTCAGAAAGAAAGAAAAGAAAGAAAGAAAGAAAGAAAGAAAGGAGGGAGGGAGGGAGAAGGGAAGAAAGAAGGAAGGAAGGAAGGAAAGAAAAGAAAAGAAGGGAGGGAGGGAGGGAGGGAGGAAAGAAAGAAAGAAAGAAAGAAAGAAAGAAAGAAAGAAAGAAAGAAAGAAAGAAAGAAAGAAAGAAAAGAACAGAAGAAGGATTCCAAAGCTTAGACCTTTATGGGATCTTGTTCCTTGCTCCATCACTAGAGGACTTCAGCAAGAGATTGAACAGTCATTTTAACAGATTAACAGAGTTGGAAGGGACCTTGTAGGTCATCTAGTCCAACCCCCACCTCCAAGCAGGAGACCCCTATACCATTTCTGACCCATGGCAGTCCAGTCTTTTCTTGAAAGCCTCCAGTGATAAAGCTCCCACATCATTGGAATGTCCAGAATGGTGTAAGACAGGGCTGGGTGATGACCCTACCAGCTCAGGAATTCTGGAAGGTGAAGTCCACAGATCATAAAGGGTCCCCATTTGCTCAACCCTGCTAGAAGGTCTCCTGCTCAAACAGGGAGTTGGACTAGATCACTAGAAGATCTGCAAGGTCTCTTCCAAACCTGATATTCTATGTTCTAAGTGCATGTTTAGCTTTTGCCTGGGAAGACTGATGCGTTTATTCATGGAAGAGAACCAATACACACACACACACACACACACACACACACACACACACCAGTTTGCTGACAAAGGAGCCTTATATCTACAATGGCAATCCAGTGCTCAGCCTCCTGTCTCATCTTGGCTACCGAGAAGATTATTACCAACGTGGACTTGCCACCGAGAAGGTGCAGCGGTAACTGTGGAAGAAAAAAATTAATACAGGTAGTCCTTGGCTTACAACCATTCATTTTGCGACTGCTCAAAATTACAGTGGCACTGAAAGAAGTGACTTAGAGCCAGTGGTAAGACAGCAAGGAGGCAGGAGATGAGACCTCTGGAAAATAGATGGTCAGGTTTAGTTGGGGCAGTAGCCAGGAGTCAAAAACTGATTTGAAAGCACTAAAACATCAGAAGAAAAATATGCACGCACAATACACAAGTGTCCACAGAATCTTTGAATTGGATAAATTATTTGAATCATCTAATTGGCACTTTGCAAAATTAAAATTGGGTTTTGGCTGATTCACATACTATAAATAATGATTTGAGCTCAGTTATACTCGGTGAATGAGCCACTCCCTAGGTTGCCAAATACAAAACCTCAGGAAGATCCCTTGATGTCCCACTTCTGCAGGCCAATTAGCATGCGTGCTTCATTCTCAAAAGGATACAGAGACATCAGAGAAATTCCACATGAATTTATTATGCGGAAACTCCTCCAGTGGACCATTTTAACAGGAAATGGAGGGAGGGAGGTAAGGAGGGAGAGAAGGAAGGAGGAAGGAAGGAAAGGGGGGGAGGGAGGAAGGAAGAGGGGGAGAGGGAAGATAAGGAGGGAGAGAGGGAAGGGGGAAGGAAGGAAAGGAGGAAGAGAGGGAGGGAGAGAGGGAGGGAGGAAGGAAGGGAAAGAGGGACGGAGGGAAGGAAAGGAGGGAGAGTGGGAAGGAGGAAAGAAGGAAAGGGAGGGAAGGAGAAAAAAGGGAGGGAGGGAGGAAGGAAGGAAAATAAGGAGGGAGAGGAGGGGAGAAAAAAGGAAGGGAGGAAGGAAATTAAGGAGGGAGAGAGGAAGGGAGAAAAGAGGGAGGGAGGAAGGACAATATCAGGAGTCTACTTCTGTTTTAATTAATTTATCTCAAAGCAAAGCGTTGAGGAAACTTCGAAAGAAACTAAGAACGGAGTAGAAAAAAGAGAAAGTTCTTTTTCAAAGAAAGCAACCCTTTGAGGCTTACTTTCATCTTAATATTCAGCTTGCCTTGGCCACTACTGGCTTACCATTCAAACCCTCCCACTAACTAGTAGTACCATGAACTACGTACAATCCATTGCCCTTGTTACCCAGGGCACTTAAAACTTTCTGGAGGCACCAGAGCTTCAGCTAACCCTCAAGAGGTCCTGCTTACCTGCCTTTTACATAAAAAAGGAGCAGATGTTATGGTTTAATACTTGGACACGGAGCTTCTACTTTCCTGTCTCTTCTTTTAATGTACAGCCCCAGCATTAATCAGTCCCTTTGTAAGCAGCTCACATGAACGAGGCTGGGATGGATTTCAGGTGACCTTCCATTCTAGCGTTTCAGCTCTTCTAGGGTTCCTGTTTTCCTTTCATGCTGGCAGAGCAGAGGTCAGCAATGGAAGGATATGGATGCCGCCTTTTCTCCTCCTTATCTTCCATTTGCTGCTGTCATTCCAGTTTGAGCCCCTACCGAGCCACAGGATGTATCCACACACACACACACACCCTCAGCCTCCAGAGTCCTATATGCTAATTGATTTAGGAGAACCCATTCATCAGTTTTAGAGATCACCCACTTGGTTTGCTGTTCACTGTCAAAGGTAATTCAATTAAAACTCCCAAAGTGTGACTAACTGGCCCACGGTTAAATATATTTAGCAGCTGTACCCAAACATCCCATCTCCCTCCCCTGGTCTCCATGTGTCAGCCAGCCAGCCTTCCCATAATATACGAGCACACTGACTGGTATCTGCCACAGCTTTTGCACAATGAAATAAAAGGCAAACACCAAACTTCTGGTTTCAGAACTTCAAACTTTCTTTCTATCAATTTTTTTTTAAATTATACAGAAATACAAAATACAAAACAATCCCACAAAAAATAATGGAGACCGAACAAAACTGGGTAAGAACTTTTTTTAAAAAAGTGAATTAAAAAGAACAAAAGAGAAAAACACCTATTATCTCCCCTTGTTGAACACGGACAAATCTATGATTGGGACAATAATAACTTCCCTCCTTGCAAAGCAGGTCCAAAGGAAGGAAGGAATTTCAAAAATGTATAAGCTTCAATACCTATTTGCAACCCAGTTGACCTGTCATGCCTTACTTATATGAAAGGGAAAAAAATAGTTAACAGGTTAAAGAGCAAAACTAGAGTTCAAGGTACTCTATAACAGTCTGTTATTGTAATTTACTCCTAGAAAGTCTACATGGTTTCTTATTTTTCTAAAACACCAGAAGGTCTGAAAACCTTAGGATGTAGAGTGACTGAATGGGGTAATAATTATGGAACCTTCTATTTTGTAAGAGTCTTGTCTTTTCTTAAAGAAATGTTTTGGAAACGCACCTTTGCAGCAGTGAAAGTCATAGAAAAAGTGGTGGATGGTATGTCTGCCAGTGGTGAGATTCAAACATTTTTTACTATGGGTTCTGTGGGCATGGTTTGGTGGACGTGGTGTGGCTTGGTAGGCATGGCTTGGTGGGCATGGCAGGGGAAGGATACTGCAAAATCCCCATTCCCTCCCTACCCCAATAACCTGCTTTCCAGCTCCGTTCTCCTGTGCAGGACAACCAAAGAAGACCTAGCCAATCAGCTGGGACTCAATGAGAGACAGAGAATAGATGGGGGCGGGGCCAGTCAGAGGCAGCATTTGCCGGTTCTCTGAATTACTCAAAATGTCTGCTACCGGTTCTCCAGAATTGGGTCAGAACCTGCTGAATACCCCTCTGATGTCTGCCTTCTAAAGTTATCTTGTCATCTGTAAATATGGAAATTCAGGGGTTTTATTCATGAATAAATTGTGAAGAATATCAGAAGTTACTTCTTTAGATCTTGTTTTCTTTCCTTTTTGTTTTTCTTTAACTCTTTCCTCTTTCCTTGCACTTTTTGCTTTTTCTTCCTCTTTACATTCATTTGTATTAGTTTCTACCTTCTTGTTTAAAAGTTTTAATAAAAACAACCTATCATCAAAACAGATTCATGGTCGAAAATCTTCAGGCAAAGTCAGTAAGATAAAGAAAGAACTTATCGTGGGAAATTCTTTACGCTCCTCTTAAGTGACAGACTTTACCTCTAAATCAGAGGATATTTGCAGTACCTGGATAATCAGAGATGGATATGGAGGCTTAGCTTAAACGGTTCCTCCTTTTTAAAACTTGCTCTGGCCCTTTGGCCTTCCTCCTCCTCACTGCCTCTTAATCTTATGATGTAGCATTGATATTCCAGCTGGCTTGTGGTGTGTGTGTGTGTGTGTGTGTGCATTAACCCTACGCATCTACTGCTATACAATTGAACTTTTCAACAACCATTCTCCCTTCAGTCACCAAGCCACCACCAACCCACCAAGGCCCAATTTTTGGGCCTTGGTGGCTCAGGCTGTTAAATGCCTGCATTTAAGTTCCAGCTGCCTACAATTACTGTAGGCTCGAATCCCACCAGGCTCAAGGTTGACTCAGCCTTCCATCCTCTCGGGTTAGGTAAATTGAGGACTCAAGATTGTTGGGGGCAATAAGCTGACTTTGTAAAAATGCCGCTTAGTAATAAGCAGGCATATACAATGGAATGAAGGCTATTGCTGAGCACACTGGGTTGTATCCCAAAAATTGTAAGCCCTGAGTCTTCGGAGAAGGGCGGCATATAAATGTAATTAAAAAAAAAACAATCATCCGGAGAAGAAACAAGAGTTCTTCTCTATTTATGCCTTTTTTAAAACAGGAAAAATAATCGTAGATATCAGGGTATTCAAGAGAAAGATTCACTGAACTGGTTTGGGGTCTCTCCTAGCCCCCAGTCCTATCCTTTTTGCCAGCTCACATCCATTCGTTACGGTATTCCCCTATAGACTGGAACTAATTTACAACACTCCCTGCAGGAAAACCTGTACTGCTAAGAGCTTCAAATCACACGGCAAGGATTTTAAAATAATTATTAAGAGTGAAACTGACTGCTATGGGGAAGCTGAGATTCATTGGACCCGTGGTTTCAGGTTTAGAACGGAGTGGCATTTGGCCAATTGTAGCTTATTGAATAGGTCATGGTTAAAGACAGAGCAAGGGTGGGTGGAACCCCAAATCTATATCACCCCAACTGATAGCTGGCTTAACTAGAGTTGGCTGGATCAGCAGCATCTAACCACACTCCAAAATAAATAAAATAAACAATAGATACTTGGTTGATAAATAGGGCGCTAGCAGCAACCCGTATTAACCATCAGAGCCAGTCAATGATAAGTATGAACCAGTTGCCAAACATCTGAATTTTGATCACATGATCCTGTACAGGTCATAAATGTGAAAAATGGCCATAAATCACTTTTTTCAGTGCTGGTTGTAATTTTGAACGGTCACTAAATGACTTGTTGTAAGTCGAAGACTACCTGTATTATGTGTGAGTGAAAGAGGGTGAAAACAGCCCCTCCCTAATAGTTCCCAGAGTATTGTAGATGCAGATAGTAGAGTCCTCAGCCTGGCAAGTTTTTGTATATAGGCGTAAAGCAATAAAGAACTCAGCTTGGAAGAATCACCATGCGTTATTCTTAGTTTTGAGCCTGGCATTAATCTTGTCAATCAGTGACCTACGATCATTCTGTTTCTCTGTTTAGATCTGTATCTTCTATATATATAAAAGCGAAATACCACTCAGGCATCATCACAAAATCTCCAGAAACGTAAAGCCTACAAACTTGAAATTGGGCCCATATGTTCCTCTTGGCTTCTAAGTGCTCACTACGAAAGGATTTTTTGAAATGACCATCAGAGCATTAGTATTTCATATATTATTATTATTAACACGCTCTGATGCTAAGGAGTTCTACTCCTCCTCCCCACCTGGAAAGAAATCTGTTTCAAATGCAAAACACAAGCAGAGGACAAGAGTTTCAGTTTCAGTTTCACAGCACCAAGCAGCTTTAGTACAGAACAGTTGAGCTAAGCCATGCCCAGGCTCCTTGCTGTCTCCTTCTTGCTCACCCAGCAAATACTCTTTCAGTTTCACACACTGACAGGATGCTAGCCAGATGAATACCAATGGATGCTGGTAGGCAGAGGCAGAATTTCCCCCCCTTATTTTCCCCCTAAAAAAATAAGCCCAATCACATAGTTTTGTAGTGAAGCACGGGTATCCAGCTAGTAAGGAAATATAGCTGAAATGATGACTCAGCGATGTTCTATCCTATTTCTTCAGCTCTTCCAATGGTGCCCTCCTCACTAAAGTGACTAATCCTAAACCTGATCCTAACGCAATTTTCCTCACTGAGCCTGCAATACCTGAGTGAACCATCAGGGATAATATGCCTATATGTCCATTAGGTTTCTGTATTTCCATAAAACCATATTGTCACCAGAGGGCAGTATATCCTATAAAATCAGTACTTTCCTTTGTGCCTGTAATCCTCATGTGAGCCACCAGAGGGCAATATGTACCAAGAATTCAATATATTGTATATTTTTAAAATGTGGAGCTTGCAATACCTGTGATTCATTAGTGGCAGTTATGTGCTATACCTTCCATGCATTGTTCCTTTTGTCCTCTTGATTCTGCAGTATCCCAGTTACTACTTCTACCTGGGAAAAATGGGCGGGGGAGGTAGTCAATATATAGGACATACTGCCCCCTGATGGCTGAGTTTGATAGCACAACCTCAATAGCTAATTATATATAAAAATAAATAAGTAGTAAAATACAATAACATTCCAATGATGTGAGGAGGCATCATCCCATGTCACATCACCTACAGATTATCAAATACTGTATCATACCAGCTCTCCCCAATCAAAAAGTTTTATAAATCAGATATTCCAACTACGTTCACAGGTAATCATAGACTTAAAATGAATATAAATGAAGGCAAACATAACAAATATGAAAATATTCAGATGGATTTCCATGAGATTCCAAGATGGTTCTAGATAGTCTTTAAGATTCTTTCAAGGGATACTGTAGATGAAAAACAAACCAAGATTAAACCTTCAAATGTAGAAATTTTGATTCTAAATTCCAGATACTGTAGATAAAATAGAGAACGCTTAAACCTTCAAACCTAGAGATTTTGTTTCTAAATTCCAGATCTTGGCAATTAAAATAAAAAAAAAGTATCAACATTTCTGTCCTGCTTTCAAGCTTCATGATCAGAATTAAGACTGAGATTATATAAGTAAGGGGTTTAAGTTTGAAACACACATTGCACGCATTACTTTAGTGGATTATTAAAAAAAAATTACTTTTAAATTGACAAAAGTGGAAGACAAAGCAAGCTGAAAGTGAAATGGGAACAGCTAAGAAGCACGGATTTTAATTCGTAGGATGGTTTTCTTAAGAAATAAAAACTGATAAGGGTATCTCGAAGGTTGTTTGAGTGAAATTTACTGGTCCTCAGAACAAGGTGTTCTACTCCCCTCTACTGGTTCCATTGAAGAAGAAAAAAATCAAATTTATCAAGAGGAAAGTGATTCTGAATCTCTTTTTAAGATCAGAGTCAAAGGCAGTAAGAAACAGAATACACAAAGAAAATATGAAAACAGGAACACTTCTATAGCACTTCTATATTTACAATAGGAACAAAAAAGATTTAAATCTCTATTCAGTGCTAAACCTTTTGGATAAATATAGGCCAGCTGTTATGAAAATAACTTGAGAACACTGGAAGGATAAAATATAATAACATACCTACATGTCGTACTGTTCTCCTCCTCTTGAAAATTGGCAAACTGTTCAACTTTTTCCTTAAATCTAATTTGTAGTCATATCTATGTGTACATCATCTTATTTGTAAGGGTTTTAAAGGATCTCTTTTTAATTTTATTACCAAATTCTTAAAGGGGTTAGGGAGAGGGGTGGGATCTAGACTTGTTCAGAGACTTGGGGGGACTCTACCGAGTCATTCCCCAACTTCATCCGGGACTGAACTGGATCACTGCGGTTTTGGGACGGGGGCTGGGGGCTTGGGGCCCTCAGGGGACAGGGTGGGGGATAAGATCCCCAGTAATTGGATATGGTGGGGGCGAAGAGGCAGGGGGCCGTATCATTCTATGGGAGTGCGCCCTCACTATTTACAAGCGGTGCCGTGCTCCGACCCCATTGTCTCCGCCTGCTACCCTGGGGATCCAGGAGGTCAGGCCCCTGGGCTTGGGCTGGTCTATCTAAATGCCAGGTCCGTGGTAAATAAAGCTCCCCTCCTCAACGATTTGATCGGGGAGGAGGGAGCAGACCTGGCTTGCATCACGGAAACCTGGTTGGACCCAGAGGGAGGTATCCCCCTGGTTGAGTTATGCCCACCAGATTTCCGGGTGCTACACCAGCCAAGAGCCCAGGGTAGGGGTGGGGGAGTGGCTGTTGTCATCAGGGAGACCTTATGTCCAAGGGGGATCACTGTCCCACAGATAGGCGGGTGTCAGCTTCTCCTCATGAGAATGGGCTCATGTGGTCAGCTGGGTCTGTTGCTGGCGTACCTATCTCCCAGCTGCGTGGCAACGGCCGTGCCCGAACTGCTCAACTTCCTCTCGGGAGTGGCGGTGGAGTTTCCCAAACTTTTGGTATTGGGAGATTTTAACCTGCCCTCCCTGGGAGAGGGGTCGGGCCTAAGACGGGAGTTCATGGCTTCCATGGCAACCATGGACCTGACCCAGATAATTCAAGGCCCGACTCATGAGGGGTGGCACACACTAGACCTAGTTTTTATCTCGGGACAGTGGTATAATGATCTGGGGGGTGGCTCTCCAACTATTCGCCCCCTGCCATGGACAGATCATTATCTCCTTCGGCTGGTCTTCCAGTATGCCACCCCTTGCCGCTGGGTGGCGGAACCCACAAGATGGTTCCGCCCCAGGCGCCTGATGGACCCTGAACAGTTCCAGACGGCGCTTGGACCATTCCCTACCTCCCTGATCCACAACTCGGCTGAAACCCTGGTGGATGCCTGGCAACGGGCTGCCTCCAGGGCACTCGACCGGGATGTCCCCTTGCGGCCCCTCACCCGACGCAGATCCCGGTTAGCCCCCTGGTTTTCCTTGGAGCTCCAGGAGATGAAGCATTGGAAGAGGGGCCTAGAGAGTCATTGGAGGTCCACCCGATCCGAATCCGACCGATCCCAGGTGAGAGCCTTTTCTAGGACTTACCTGGCTGCGATGAAAGCAGCGAAGAGAGCTTACTTCTCCACTCTCATTGCATCCAGATATGCCAGCCCTGTTTAGGGTCGCTCGCTCCCTCCTGGACCAGGAGGTGAGGGAGGACCCTCTGCAGGGACGGGCTGAGGAGTTTAGTCAGCATCTGCTGGATAAGATCACTCGGATCCGGGCCGGTTTGGACACCAACTGGCTAGAGTCAGACATGGAGGCAACGTCGAGTCTTGTCGAGATTATTTGGGATGAGTTTGACCCTGTGACCTTAGATTCGGTGGACAGGATTATGCGGAAGCTGAGTACCACCACCTGTTTATTGGACCCATGCCCCTCCTGGCTAGTTTATGCTGCCCGGGAGGGTACACATGGCTGGCTCCAGGCAATCACCAATGCTTCATTGCAGGAGGAATTCTTTCCCACTGCCTTGAAAGAGGCGGTGGTGAGGCCATTCTCAAGAAGCCTGCCCTGGACCCAGCCAATTTGAACAACTTTCGTCCTGTCTCCAACCTTCACTTTGTCGCGAAGGTTGTTGAGAATGTGGTAGCCCAGCAGCTCCCGACTTTCCTGGAGGAAGCTGACTACCTAGATCCATATCAATCAGGCTTCAGGCCTGGTCACAGAACAGAGACGGCATTGGTCGCACTGATAGATGACCTCTGGAGGGCTCGGGGTAGAGGGTATTCCTCTATCCTGGTCCTATTAGACCTCTCAGCGGCTTTTGATACCATCGACCATGGTATCCTACTGCGGCGCCTTCGGGGGTTGGGAGTGGGAGGCACCGTTTTACGGTGGTTCTCCTCCTACCTCTCGGGACGCACGCAGTCGGTGTTGACAGGGGGACAGAGGTCGACCCCAGGGCCCCTCATCTGTGGGGTGCCCCAGGGGTTGGTTCTCTCTCCCCTTCTGTTCAACATCTACATGAAGCCTCTCGGTGAGATCATCCATGGGTTCGGGGTGAAGTATCATCAATATGCTGATGATACCCAGCTTTTCATCTCCACCCCGGACCATCTCAGTGATGCCCTCTCCGTGATGTCCCATTGCCTGGAGGCAGTACGGACCTGGATGGGAAGGAACAGGCTCCAGCTCAATCCAGACAAGACTGAGTGGCTGTGCCTACCGGCTTCTCGGGCTATCCAAGTAATTCCATCTCTGACCATGGGGGGAGAGGTGTTGCCCCCCATAGACAGTGCGCGCAACTTAGGTGTCCTCCTGGATTCACAGCTAAATATGGAGGAGCAGGTGGGAGCTGTTGCCAGGAGGGCATTTGCCCAGGTTCGCCTGGTGCATCAGTTGTGCCCCTATTTGGACCGGGATGCTCTATGCACAGTCACCCATGCACTCGTTGCTTCCCGTCTTTGACTATTGCAATGCTCTCTACCTAGGGCTGCCCTTGCAGACTATACGGAGGCTCCAACTGGTGGAAAATGCGGCCGCGCGGGTAGTGATGGGAGCGACCCGATACTCCCATGTATTACCCCTCCTACGCGATCTACGTTGGCTACCAGTTGCCCTCCGGATAAGATTCAAGGTGCTGGTGTTAGCCTATAAAGCCCTTCATGGCCAGGGTCCAGGATATTTGCAGGAACGCCTCCTACCACCTTCAAATTCCAATTGTCCATTGCGCTCCCACCAGCAGAGCCTCCTCGGGGTGCCGTCATCCAGACAATGTCGGCTGGCGGTCCCCAGTGGGAGGGCCTTCTCTGTGGGAGCGCCCACCCTCTGGAACCAACTGCCCCTGGGGTTACGGCTGGCCCCTGACCTCTGTTCCTTCCGCCGCAATCTTAAAACTCATCTGTTTGAACAGGCCGGCCTGGATTGAAGTTGGTGGTTTGGGGTTGTTGTTTTTTTCCTCTCTTTCTTTCTTTCTTTCTTTCTTTCTTTCTTTCTTTCTTTCTTTCTTTCTTTCTTTCTTTCTTTCTTTCTTTCTTTCTCACTCCCTTGCATTTCTGTTTGTATCCTGATTCTTTCTGTGAGCCGCTCCGAGTCCTCTCGGAGATGGGGCGGCATATAAATCTAAATAAATAAATAAATAAATAAAATAAATTTAGTAGATTATGTAACTTAAATGCAGTCTCAAGTCAATTTTTAAAAAAATATATTTAAAAATGTAACACCTAATAAAGTCACACTAAACAAGTCCTTTAAACATAAATATTCTTCCATTCTTTCATATAAACTGGCAACTGAACACCTGTAGTTATCTCTGACTCTCCTTCACATCTAATAAAGCCTCACAAAATAAAAAAGTTTCCAAGAGTTTTGCATGATATTAGGATCATTTTTAATTCAAAGAACTTTGCTTGGAATTTGGATCATTTTTAATTCTTTTGTAAAAAAAACAAATGAAAATAGAATCATGCATCTGGACTTATGAAACTGTTAACTTCCCACTATACACTGCTAAGAAATCAGAAATAAGTCTATGCAGATTTATGCAGTCATAGATAAATGGAAGAACACATTCAAAGGGACATATGTTTGTTCTCTAAGAGATAAAATGACCTTGTGTCTAACCATTACATAAAGAAACAGCTTGGGGAACAGAAAAACACTGCCTTCGCTTCCTCCATGCAATTCTGCTATGAAAAAAGAAGGAATGGTAGACTGCAAGATTGTAAAAATTGCTCCTTTTCCTTTATAGCACTTAAGACTTATATACTGCTTTATGGTGTTTTTACAGCGCTAAGTCGAGTCAGCATTTTACCTCCAACAATCGGGGTCCTCATTTTACCAACCTCAGAAGGATGGAAGGCTGAGTCAACCTTGAGCAGGTCAGGATCGAACTGCTGGCAGTCGGCAGCATGAGCCTGCAATACCGCATTCTAACCACTGCACCACCACGGCTTTATCTGTCACTTGTTTCTTTTTCTTCAAGATTTGTGGGTCACCCGTTTGTGGGCCTTCCCAGCTGTTCAGAATATTTTGTTGTATTAAAAGAAAAAAAATCAATTAAACAGTTTTAACTTACTCAGGTTTTTCTTGTGCTGATTCATGTTGAATTACAACCCACCTATGTTAAACATCCCTCCAATTTCACAAAGCTTCTCTCAGCCATTTTTACCTGAAGTTAAAACCCTTAGTTGTAAAAGGCTAACTGCAGCTTCACATGAGAAATGCAAAGTGAAAGTGGTACGCTGGAGTCGTTAAATGCAATTTCAACCCACAGAAAGGTATCTAACCTTCCCTGAGCAAGAAAAGCTGAAACCCCCTAAATACCAATGTGCAGGATATTTATATTTTAAAAGAGGAATAGCAATAGCACCTGGACTTATATACCACTTCACAGTGCTTTACAGCCCTCTCCAAGCAGTTTACAGAGTCAGTATATTGTCCCCAACAATCTGAGTCCTCCTTTTACCAACCTCGGAAGGATGGAAGGCTGAATCAACCTTGAGCCGGTCAGAATCGAACTGCTGAACTGCTGGCAGTTGGCAGAGTTAGCCTGCAGTACTGCATTCTGACCACTGCGCCACCAATTCTCTTCCAGGAATTATCATTCCTTTTAGTTTCAGGAGGAAGGTGGGTTGGATATGTTCACCACCTTGAGTTATTTGTCAAAATAGTAAAGGCAGGATAAAAATAAATAAATTTGAGAGATCACCAGGAAAACCCATGTCTTTAGGCTAGATTGGGAAACTGGAAAAACATCCCAGAACGAAGTGAGAACAAACTTCTCCTCAACTGTGAAGAGAAGTAAGTAATAATATTTATTCAGTCAGTGACCAACAACACGAAAATGGCATAGATTCAAAAAAGTCATCAGGAATAGAGTTTGAGTTGAAGATATCTTTATCTTACAATTTGTTTTAAGCATAGATACAAAGACAGAATTGAAGCATACTTCACGGAATACTTCAGATGTATGCTCATGTTTGTTCATTTTCCTTTTCTGATATAATTCAGTCGATCGCCCCACTCACAGCAGAAAGCAATCACATCCAACCACACCACAATCTTAAAATGACATTTCAAACTTGATGTTTTGTTTGGCTCCTTTACAGTATCAAGGTATCCCTCTCTATGGGAGTGTCATGTATATTTTTAAGGAAATCTAGGCAAAAGCATTGAAAAATATTTTTTATTCCTTTGGTACTGAACTGTTGATATCAATATAAGTTTCAGGTTATAAGGACAGCATAAATATTGCTTGAATTTTAGGTGTCATGACAAGTAAGCTGACTTTGGAAAGATTCTCCAGTGATGTAATACTGGTGGACACACACACACATATTTTATCCTATTGATAATTAATGTGACACCCTGTCAATCACGAACACCATCTTAGGGATTTAATTGCAAACATTATCCATAATTTAAAACTTGTTATATAACTTAAAATTATACAAGCTGTTCTTTCTGTTTGATTACTTGCGGCGACATCCAATAAAACAGACATTTTAATCATTGAAAAAGAGATTTGCAAAAATATAACCTTCAGCTTCAAAATGTACAATACAGACCTAGAAAATGCACTTATGGCACAATACTACTGAGTTAGATGCATTTTGGAAAGCACAGCAAAGGGAGGTGGAAGAGAGAGAGATGGGTGTTCATTAGTGCATTATTTAAACATCTCGACAGATATCCTGGTCAGGCCACGAAATATGTACAGAGAATGCAGCTGGAAGCATATGTACAACGCTGCAAGTCTGGCTCCCCTTCACACTTGATCGCGAAGACGTGCCAGTCTTTGTGAGAGTTCGTCCTTCAGAACAGAGAGAGTTATGAATATGTGATCAAGAGACAAAACAGGTTAAAAGAGTAACAAACTGAAGGGATGGAGATCACATACAAACAAACTCTGCAAGTCAAGATAAGCCTGTGCCAGATAAGTGGGTTTGTTACTTTTTTAAAAAAAGGCTTCTGACATTTTCCAAGAACTATACAGAAGTTCAAAGTGAGCGGCCTCAACAAGGCCATACAGAAGAAATGAGGCAAGGACAGGAAATTGTTTAAGACATTAAAAAGTTGCAGGTTATTTTATTTATGATAAGAGCAAGCCATATTGGACATTAGCAAGATATATTTAAGCGTTTAAATATTAACAGAATCCCAGCCAATCTTCTAATGATAGTGTTCCCCAACTTCAGCAACTTTAACATTTGTGGACTTCAACTCCCAGAATCCCCCAGCCAGCATGCACTATAGTATAAGGCAGGGGTCTTCAAACCTGACAGATTTAAGAGTTGTGGACTTCAACTCCCAGAATTCCTCCTCCAGTCATGTTAGCTCAGGAATTCTGGGAGTTGAAGTCCACAAGTCTTAAACTTGCCAAGTTTGAAGACCCTTGGTATAAGGGGAGAAAAGAACAAGCCAGGACAGACAATATTTACCTGTTCTGTTGAAGCAACACTTGTGCCAACAGAGCCCGTCTGTCCCTGAGGTAGTTCCATATTCAGATCAAGCCTAAAATTCAAAGGGAGAAAAACACAACCAAGCAAATAAAACCTTGGCATGCAGATACGGCATTCCATATTCCAGCAAGAAACCCCAACCATCTCACTTAAATTAAAAATATACCCAAATCAAAAGTTACACATTACACCGCACAAGCCACAATCAACCCACATAATGGTTGGATTATGCAAACCTCCACACCTGTATTACAACAGATCAGGGTTTGAGATAAGCATAGTTTGGGGGAGGGGGTAGAATTCCTTCTTGCAGCTTCTATTGTCAAATGTGGACCTCGGGAACTGATCCCAATCTTGTTAACTTATGATCAGGAAAACGTCAACGTTAGCTCTGAAAGTATTATAATTCTTCTGCTTTAGGAAATATTAACAGTAGGTTATGACCTAGTTCAGTTTCTTCAAGATGCTACTTTCCAGATGTGTTGAACATCAGCACCTTTAATTCTCCAGCCAGCAAAGGTTGGCCCATGGATGGAACCAGATTAGAGGCAACCAGTTAGATCATGCTATGCCTGTCCATTTTCTCAATCTTGTGGGACTCTACTGAGCTGGAGAAAACCAGGAATTCCTTGCTCCCTCAAACATATTTTTTCCATGAACTGCATTGATTCTGACTTTTGGATATTCACACTTACCCAGCTTCATCAGCCATTTCTTGAAGGAGCATATCTACTTGGTTCTAAAAAGGCAAACGTCATAAAAGGTTGAGTTACACTTAAGAGGGCAGCAACACAACAGAGATAATTACTGGAGATTTTGTACTGAAAGAGTTCTGACAGGGCATTTGTAGTTGTGTTGATCGCACTGCGGTCACTACACTCTTTTTTTTTTAATGGACAGTTTTAGGATTATAGTACTTTTATTGATTCTTGTGTTGCTCCTTCAGTGCCCAGAAGAACATTCTCAATCCTTCACAGCAGACAACGAAATGTGAAAACTTGCCCTCTGTTGCTTCCATTTTTCAATCCTAACATTATTAAGATGGATGGATTCCAACATTTTTCTCAAAACGATGCTATAGAGCACTGCACACCAGAACAACCAGACATAAGAACAGTTTTTTTCCCGAATGCCATTCCTCTGTTAAACAAATAATTCCCTCAACACTGTCCAACTATTAATAAAGTCTGCATTACTATTACTATTAATCTTCTCATCATTCCTTATCACCCATCCCCTCCCACTTGTGAATGTATGACTGTAACTTTGTTGCTTGTATTCTAATGATTTATATTGACTGTTTCCTGGTATGATTCGATTGCTTATTGTACCCCATGACTAATATTAAGTGTTGTACCTGATGATTCTTGATTCTTGACAAATGTATCTTTTCTTTTATGTACACTGAGAGCATATGCACCAAGACAAATTCCTTGTGTCACACTTAGCCAATAAAGGATTCTATTCTACTCTATTCTACTCCATTCTATTCTACTCTACTCTACTGTATACCATTCCATTCCATTCTATTCCATAGACTTCAAAAAAAACACTCAAAGTATCACTTACATAGATTGTACAGTGCCCACCAGTACTTCTATGAAAAAGGCTTTACATGTTTTTTTTTTAAATTAAAAATATGTGTCTCTCAACTGAAAACTTTATAAAACTTACTTGGTTCTCAACGAAAAAGGAGACCCATCATGAAGGAGCAAACTTATCTCACCAGGGCCAAGACACTGCAGTCACTAGACTATATAATAGACCAGTGTTTTTCAATCTCAAGAACTTTTAAGATTCTTCTTCTTCTTGTGCCATATCCGTCATGGGATGTTGGCGATCATTTTGGCAAACTTTAAGATGGGTGGACTTCAACACCCAGAATTCCCAGCCAGGTAGCCAATGGAACAATCAAAAAAGTCAATCAACCAATGGAGCTGCTTTCCTTCAGATGCTGTGGGAGCTTCATCACTGGAGGCTTTCACTGGAGGCTTTCAAGAAGAGACTGGACTGCCATCGGTCAGCAATGGTGTAGGGTCTCCTGCTTAGGTGGAGGGCCGGGCTAGATGGCCTACAAGGCCCCTTCCAACTCTGTTAAATCTGTTAAAGTTCTTGAGGTTGAGAAACACCGATAGAGACTACTGCAAGAGGAGGCAGACATCTCTGCTTTAATGGGTACCTACTTGTGGTGTTGTCAGTGTGGTAGTACTGCTCATGGTGTCTTCCATCTGTGCTGTCTGAACATCTAAGGTTTCAAACTGCTGTTCAAATTTATCCATCAGGGCAGAAATCTGTAGGTGAACAAACGGTTTAAGTAGAAGACATCAAAAGAGTAGCAGGAAACATTTAAAAACCAACGGCAAAATGTCTCCTTTTTACCTTTTCTAAGTTCATACTTTTCAGCGTAGCATCCATTGATTTAACTACTCCCGCCATGGATTTTGTTACCTAGAAGAGAAAGTGTACGATAATCATGTCAAGAGTGTTTCCCCACCCACCATTCAGCCCTCAATTTCCTTAGCTCCTATTTTGTAACACTGCACCTGATAAAAGAAGATAGAGAATGTATTTTACAACGACTATGACCATGATTTATCACTTACTGCTTGTATGTACACTGAGAGCTTATGAACCTGAGACAAATTCCTTGTGTGTCCAATCACACTTAAGAATTCTATTCGTATTCCCATTCCAATTCTCATTCTATTCCAAGCTAGAGATTGTGTATTGTCCTGATGCAGATTTTGCAGTGTTATTATTACATCTGTAGAACTGCTGGTATGGTATTTAAGGTGGAAAAAAAATATCTGCCATTAATGGCTACCTGGTAAATTATTTTTCAAGGAGTACTGGAAAAAGTTATTTTTAGGCTGTATTTTGTAAGGCAAATAAATGAAATTTTGTGTTTTTTTCTGCCTCCACGCATACTTACATATTCTGGCACTGAGAAGACTTATTTTAATATTACATTACACCATGGTATATTTTATTTAGATTAGTATTAGTGCGCCACATTATTACAGGCATAGTTGCTGGTACATCATAGTTTATTGTTAATTTAAATAAGTGTAGTCAGCCAAAGAATCTTCTTCAATCACAAGCAAGATACTCAATGCTAATATTGTCTCAACAGGAGAGAATATTTGTAGCTCAAGGTTGAAATATTAGGTCCTTGGTGCTCTCTGAGTTTGGTGGTTTTCTTACAGACATTTCATAATCCAACTAGGTAACATCATCAGTATATTGAGGACGTTACCTAGTTTGGTAATGAAATGTCTGCAAGCAATTCACCAAGCTCAGAGAGCACCAAGGACCTCACTACCGTGTTTCCCCGAAAATAAGATAATATATATAATATATAATAATATTTTTTTTGGCTCCCAAAAACACACTAGGTCTTATTTTCGGGGTAGGTCTTATATATTTATGGTGCCAAATAGTGGGTGTGAGTGTGTAGGGGGGGTGTTTCGCGGGTGCACGGTTGCTCCCTGAAAAGTCTTCCTGGAACTGGAGATTTACACTAGGTCTTACTTTCAGGGTAGGTCTTATTTTCGGGGAAACACGGTAATACTGTCTTTGATTAGGATCTAATGCCCTGCACAAATTTAGAGACTGGAGTTCATAGATCAGGCTGCTGACTGGCTTATTCAATAAACAATAATTAAGCCAACAGTGACTCATCACAGTGTGTGAGCTCATCACAGTGTTCTTCAATATTTCATGTGGAGAACTTTCTCATTGCTATCTGGAATTGCCAAAGATTGAATTTACAGCAGTAAATCTTAGGCATTATCATGGTACTCCCCAAATAATGTATGTCAAGTACAGACCAAGGTTTTTTTTTTGCCACATATGTTCCTTAATAAAAGAGGAACGTGCCTGTTTGTTCTAGTGGTTAAGGCACCAGGATATAACAAAAGAAACTGTGAGTTCTAGTCCCACCTTAGGCATGGGGGCTTTGGGCCAATAGGCAGGAGACTGTGAGTTCTAGTCCCATCTTAGGCATGAATGCAAACTAAGGGATTTTGGGCCAATCGGCAGGAGACTGTGAGTTCTAGTCCCATCTTAGGCATGAATGCAAACTAAGGGACTTTGGGCCAATCGGCAGGAGACTGTGAGTTTTTTTTTTTTTTAATTACATTTATATGCCGCCCTTCGCTGAAGACTCAGGGCGGCTTACAATTTTTGGGATACAACCCAGTGTGCTCAGCAATAGCCTTCATTCCATTGTATATGCCTGCTTATTACTAAGCGGCATTTTTACAAGGTCAGCTAATTGCCCCCAACAATCTTGGGTCCTCAGTTCTAGTCCCATCTTAGGCATGAATGCAAACTGGGGGAGTTTGGGCCAATCGCCAGGAGACTGTAAATTCTAGTCCCACCTTAGGCATGAATGCCAGCTGGGGGACTTTGGGCCAGCTCTTCTCTCTCAGCTTAACTCACCTCACAGAGTTGATGATGTGGGGGAAAATAGGAGGAGGAAGGATTATTAGGCATGTTTAGCATCATGCGTTATTATTATTAGTATAAGGCAGGGGTAAAAAACAAATATATTTATTTGCCTGCTTACTTTGCCCATTGTGACGGCCGTCTGCACTCTTGCTGCCACAGCATCGACCCGGGCGCTCATGCGCAGGAAGTTGATTGCTTGGTTCTTCTGTCGGATGGCATTTTCCGCATGGATTCTTGCCACTTCCGTGTTACCCTTCTGAATTGCCTTCGAAATAGAGCAAAGGAACACAATTATTCCACTCTATTATGGAAAGAACAGAACAAATGTTAGTGTTTGATAATCCCATTCCTAGGTGCACAGAGACTTTCTGATTGTCCCTGGTGTCTATTTAGGTGTTTTTGTTCTCTCAAATACTCCTGCAGCAGAGCAGCACTTTGAGTGACTGAGCTCACTAAAAATCTTTGCAAATGATGGCAGATACGTAGCAGGAAGCCAGTTAGGACAACCAGCTGACATGATTACCAGTCAACATTCAATATAACTTTTTGGAGGGATTCTAAATGAGCTGATATTGCCATCTTGTGTTAATGAATTTATCTGCTGTATTATTTTATAAATTATGGTTTGAATGTTTTTATGTTGTAAGCTACCTAGAGTCGTTGGATATGAGATGGACAACAAATAAATTTAATAAAAAATAAAATAAATATTGGGAGGAATGAGCTGATATTGTCATGGCTATCTGGAATCTGAGAAATGTTAGAAGACTGTTGACTAGATTATTCTCAAATGAATTGTATTATGCCTTAATGAGAACATGAATATTGTCAAGTCCAAGTCAGAACGAATGTTAAAGAAACAATTTGTACATATTTGGGAGGAAGAAATTCTGTACATTAGACTGTGAAAACAAATTACTTTTACTCTTTCATGTGAGTATACCTAGACAGAAATAATAATCACAAATAATATTAATTTTATGTATAATTTTAATGTCATTGTAATAATTTCTCATTTTGTACTATAGAGAAAATATCTATATTACTTACCTTCTTAATTTTGACTTTTTCAACCTTTTCTTCTTTATCACACTTTTTTGCATTTCTGTTAAGCTCCTTGGCAGCAAATTTCAAATTGAAAAGATGCTCTACATTTCAAGTTAAGAATGTACTGAAATAAGAATATGTCACGCACCTAGCAACCTGAAAAGGGGCTCTCTGAAATTGAAATATTTTAAATTTAAAAATGTAATATTCAGAGGAAAAGAATATTTAGATATAAACTCCCTCTGAATATAGACATTGTCATGTTTATTCCATGGCAACTGTATTACCAGGATGTTTTGCTTTATGCAATTGTCTAGGTTTAAAATTTTTGTTCAATTTTTATAACCCATCAAGAATCCATGGAAGAAACAAATAATCCTTTTTGTAGCTTAAACCTGATATCAATCAATTAAAAAACAATTCTAGTTATTATAAAGCAGGCTATAAAATGCAAATACTCCCTAATTTTCTTTAAATATACATCAATTAAAGCCATTAATACATACCTCCATTAGGGGACTATTCTAATTCCAACTTTTGGTTAGATATTTCTCTGGGAGACAGAGAAATAAAAATTTAGTATTTTCTCAACGCATAACAATAATTGAAATTTCTTTTACTGAAGCCATTACCCATACATTCTATATAATCAAGTAAGCCCATCTTCATCAAATTTTCAAAGCTCAATTTACCAAGAACAGAATTCTTTTCAACTATTGGAATAATCAAACTAAAACAATTCTCTACCGATAGGAACAACTGCCTGTATACAGAAAGCTCGTATTTTTTCAGTCACCAAACCAAAGATCAAAATAACCAGTTCAAACTCTTTATTTAACAAAAATCATAAAACTCAACATTCATAAAGGTGTGGATATCAGATTTGGGCTGCAAACATTCATACAACCACTAGGTGACAGAAATTAGATACACACTGTAAACTTGTTGCTGTTTACCACCTATTAATTATCTGATTTCCAAAGCACATGATCTGGTAGCTGTCATTAAAGATGGTTAGGATGACATATCCTTGTGTCCTGACCTAAAGCAAATATGCTTAAAAAAGAGAGACTAAATGACTAGGATTCACATTTCTCTACCGATAGCAACTATTGTATACAGCAGGGGTCTTCAAACTTGACAGCTTTAAGATTTGTGGACTTCAACTCCCAGAATTCCTCCTCCAGTCGTGTTAGCTCAGGAACTCTGGGAGTTGAAGTCCACAAAGTCTTAAACTTGCCAAGTCTGAAGACCCTTGGTATACAGAAAGCTTGTGTTTCTTTCAGCCACCAAACCACAGATCAAGATAACCAGTTCAAACTCTTTTAAAAAGATCATAAAACTCAACATTCATAACGGTGGGGATATCATATCTGGGTTGCAAACATTCATACAATCACTAAGTGATAGAAACAGTACAGACCATGTTAATTTCTTGTTGTTGTTTACCACCTATTATCTGATTTCCACAGCACACATCTGGTAGCTGTCATTAAAAATGGTTAGGATATGTCCTGACTAGAGCAAACATGATAAAAAGAGAAATTAAATGACTAGGATTCACATTTCTTACAGCTGTCATCAAGTGATTTATCTAAGTCAGCTGTCAAGATGTGGAAACAGGGCTTATGGTCTGTGCACTGTATAACCAACCAGAAGAACAGAAGTAGGATTTAGAATGGAGACAGCAGAGAAAATAAAATTTATATTCTTTTCTCAACTTTCTTAAACATACAATTAAAGCCAACCCCCTGCCCCCAGAAAAACTCAGTCAGCTGATGGAAACCAGAAACATCCAAGCATGACACTGCAGTGTGTCATGTCAGACAGAAGCACATGCACGCACACACACACAAAAGCCTAACCAGCTGGTCAGGAAGCCCAGCCAGAAGCTGCAAAAAAACAAACATATTTAGCACGTCAAAGAAAACTTAGAGCAGGCATATGTTCTCGTCAATCACAACCATAACAAATCTGTAAATGGCAACTCTGAAACTGCAAAATGGATATATGGGATGGGGAGGTGTTTCCATTCTAACACATTTATAGGGATACATACACCCTTTTGTGAACTAGTCCATATTCTCCAGCACACGACAACAGAAAATGAGCTAAAGCCTAGAAGCCTAAACTTATTTAGTTCTTAGTATACTTGGTTTATATTATACTTAGTATACTTTATACCTGGTTATTTCTGCTATGTACAGTGTGAGGATGAGGGCCTGGCATTCTATTGTCCATGGAGTTGCAAAGATTCAGACATGACTTAGAAATTGAACAACAACAACAACAACCTCTTCTTACGCTTGCCTCACACAGAGTTTTGTCCAGAAATTCCCAATCTGTATTTTTGGGCTCTCCTAGCCAGGCTGCCTATATTGATATATATTTTAATCACTTTTATTGTTTATGCATTACATAAGCGCCTGAGTCTCCCACAGAGGGAAGCTCTGAACAATTTAAATAATACAATTAATGTCCATTATCCAGATACAGGTAGTCCTTGACTTACGACAGTTCATTTAGTGCCCAAAGTTACATCATCACTGAAAAAAGTGACTTATGACTGTTTTTCACACTTACATCCCCATAATATGTGATTTACATTCAGACGCGTGACAACTGACTCACATTTATGATGGTTGCAGGAATCATATTGTGACCTTCTGACAAGCAAAGTCAATGAGGAAATCAGACTGACTTAACATCCATGTTATGAATTTAGTAACTGCACAGATTCACTTTTAACAAACGTGGCAAGGCAAGGCATAAAATGGGGCAAAACTCACTTAACCAATTTCTCACTCAAGAACATAAATTTTGGGCTCAAGTATGGTCGTTAAATCGAGGACTACCTCTATGCTGATGTCAGAACAACCACCACCTCCTCTAACACTTGCCCCCCCACAATTCTTTAGAAAATCCCAATCAGTGGGGCTCTCCTATATCTATGTTGATATACATTTTTAATCACTTTTATTATTTCTGCATTAGGAAAGCCCAAGTCTCCCAGAGAGGGAAGCTCTATAAATAATGCAAAATCATGGCCATTATCCAGATCAAAGGTCTCCAAACTTGGCAACTTTAAGACTTGTGGACTTCAACTCCCAGAATTCTCCAGCTGTCAACTCATAAAATATTTCTATGGTTGTTTTAGAGTTGCCAACAGAAAGGGAGGGTGGGAAAAGGGTGTTTGAAAGAGCAGTGCGGCAGCTTGGAAATCGAAAGTGCATTCCTTACATATTTTTTCAGAGATAGTAACTAGGTGACTAAAGTTTCTGCCGCGCAATATTCTGACTGGAGAACATGATTGATGACTCTTGGCTATGGATGTGTCCAATTGGAGAATATGAATTATGATACACCCAGTGGGTGGGGGAAAACCAGGTTCAAGGGTGACAATGAATGATGCGTCTCAGAGTTGGCTACACCCAGGCAGCGCCGGACATGTTAACTCCCAATAAATCCTTTTTCAGTTTTGGAAGTTTGGCTCCACACTCATGATTTAATAGGGGGTAACTGTCGGGAACCCTGACACCAACCAGAGAATCCTGGGAGTTGAAGTCCACAAGTCTTAAAGTTGCCAAGTTTGGGGACCCCTGGTCTAGATACACGACTATTAGAATGACCCCAGAAAAGCTTTGAAAGGCATCAGTAGAGAGGTTTGCTCTGTCCAGTGAGAGTCTGGGGACGCTTGAGCAGCCTCAGGGGTCATCCACAGATGCCCTAGGTTGCCTGGGCATTATGGTAGTTGTAGTCCATGTGCTTCTGAAACTTGGAAGCTGGGGAATCCTGGGAGTTGAAGTCTTAAAGCAGAGGTCTCCAAACTTGGCAACTTTAAGACTTGTGGACTTCAACTCCCAGAATTCCTGAGCTGACTGGAGGAGGAATTCTGGGAGTTAAAAGTCCACAAGTCTTAAAGTTGCCAAGTTTGGAGACCCCTGCCTTAAAGTTGCCAAGCTTCAGAAGCACCGCTCCAACCCTTCAGGAGAGAAAAAATGGGGAGACCCCAACACTTTTGGGGATCCTGAGAATATTCTTGGAAAGAGGTGAAGATTTGGGGTGGAAAGGGAGAGAGAAACAAGATTCCACCATGGATGGGAGGAACACGCCCTCGCCCCACTCCATGGGCTCCTCCCGCTGTCACTCCAATCCAGAAACGCCAATAGGGAAAGCGTTTAAGCGCTGAGGCTTCTCCCACAAATATCACCCTCTCTCAAGGGCGCCTCCTGCTGCAAGGGTCCCCCCACTAGCCACCCCCACCCGCTCCATCTATCTCGCCAGGAGTCGGGATTTTTTTGCCCACCACCACCAATCGAAGCCCGGCCGTATTTTTCCCGACGGGCGTCACCCAGGATACTCTCCATGTTGGACATGGCGGCGCCGCAGCTGCGGGATTGGGTCGAACGACGGGCGGCTCGCTTTCGGCGACCTGTTTGGGCTCCTGGTCTTCCCCCCTCACCGCTGGCTTCCTGCTTCCGCCTCCGCCCGGCGAGCTTCACTCCCCGCCTCTTCCGTCAACATGACGTCACGCGGAGCTAGACGAGCAGGAAAAGAGGAGAGCTTGAGAGGATTGGCCGGGGCACATGCGCACAACGGGAGCGCCGTCTTTGGAGAGGCGCGAGGCTCCTCCTCCCAGTCAATAGAGAACTTCGCTTTCCTCAATGGCGTCACCGGGAAAGAAGGCCGTTGCCCCCTGTCGGGAAGAAGAGACAACTGCAGGGCTTGGAAGCTTTTCAACCGGGTATATTAACGTTGACAGGCGAGAGTTCCCATCATCCCCTGCCCCGTAGGCTCAAGATGGGAGATGTAGTATTTCGCCTCTGGGAAGGAGCTTTGGACGAGCGAGGCAGGAAACTGACCCTTCCAGATTTACGGGAATTCACCCTCCTATCGTTCCTGATTAATGACCATTTGATTCATCAGATTTTGATATTCTGTCTTACAGAGGAGGCTGCACAACATCGGACTTTAGAATGGAATGGAATAGAATAGAATAGAATAGAATAGAATAGAATAGAATAGAATAGAATAGAATTCTTTTTTGGCCAAGTGTGATTGGACACACAAGGAATTTGTCTTGGTGCAAATCCCCCACCTGCCCTTCCCCAGTGGGAATTTGGGGAGTTAAAACTTGCATTTAAGCCATTTGGAGAAAAGTAAGGGAAAGAAAATTAATTAGCCCACCTCATCACTGCCCCCAGACTGATCTGCAGGGTTCTGGAATAGATCGTACACCGGTGTCTCTCAACCTTGGCAGCTTTAAGCTGGGAGGACTTCAACCCCCAGGACTGCCCAGAATGCTGGGAGTTGAAGCGCACCTATCTTAAAAGTTGTTGAGATTGAGAAAGCGCTGATACATACACACCTTGCATCAGTGGAGACCGGTCTGCGTGACTTTAGCTCAAGGGTCTTCAAACGTGGCTTGTGGACTTCAATTCCCAGAATTCCTCAGCTAACATGACTGGAGGAGGAATTCTGGGAGTTGAAGTCCACAAGTCTTAAAGCTGCCAAGTTTGAAGATCCCTGCTTTATCTCGACTGAACAAAAATTAGGTTCCCCTGTTTTTTATTTATGGAGATTACTTCCACGTAGCTCATGCACAGCGAATTATCTTTTTTTCCAACGAAGTAAGAGCATCTGGTTTAAAGAGGATATGAATTTTTCTTGGATACCGTGCCTTATTTGGGGGCGGGGGGGGGCGCACGCTTTGGTTTCCCCGATTTTTCGATAAATAAATCAGTAGCAGCCAGCGTGCCTATCCATTTGTGTTAATCGAAGAACCCGTCCCGACGATGGATGAATGAATGAATGGATCTCGACTCCGCCGCTGTCTCGTTTGGAGTGACCTGAATGGCTAACCCGCATCCAGCTAATTTGCATGCCTCTCGGTGATAGGTTGGGTAGGCTGGTATATTAGCACTCAAATTTGGCAAATCTAAAACTTATACATTTGAACTACTCAGGAATCTCTGTAGAGTTTTGTGCGCGTTTGGGCGAAACCATGGCGGAGCTCGCAGATTTGAACCTGCAGCAACTGGAAGAGTACCGCAGGTATTTCCGGAGGGGTGCATGTATGGCGAAGGGGCGCCTCCTTATTTATTTTAGTTTGTCAAGCGATTGTAAGATAACAGGTATAAGTATAACATGGTTATGAATACATGAAATGGATACATATAAGAAAGATAAAAAGAAACAATAGGACAGGGACGGTAGGCACGTTGGTGCGCTACAGACCTCTTAGGAAAGGGGTGAAGTCAATGGGCTTGGCAGGATTGGGGATTGCATTCATCTTCCTATTTTTTCTGCTAAGGGAGTGCTTTTCTTCAAAAGGCAATTAACTTTCTTATTATTTTCTCCTTTGCAAACGAAAAGCACCCTCGGGATGATCACGATCTGGATAATTGAGAATCTCCATAAATACTACGGGGGTCCTTCATCAATGGGAGGTGGCTAAGGGTTAGACCAGGGGTCTTCAAAGTTGACAGCATTAAGACTTGTGGACGTCAACTCCGCCAGTCATGTTAGCGCTTGCCAAGGTTGAAGACCCTTGGATTAGACAAAGCCAGGGGCCAGCAGAATAATTATTTTGGGGGAAAGAACGAGGGTATCGGCCCTGCCTCCGCTCCTGCCCTTTAAGTAAGGACTATGCTTGACTCCAGTTGGTGAGGTTAAGCAAAATACAGCAAAGCAAAGCCAGACCTGGAGTTTGCAGGTCAAAATTCTGAGTAAAGCTTTTCCTTGCTTTAAGGCTTCCTCATTGTTATCCCCCCTCCACCCCTTTGTCAGTTGGTTTTGAATAATTTTTTTTGAATAGATGCTCTGATTGTAGACTGGCATGCAGCTACATTCTTCTTTTCGGACCTTGGGATGCCAGCCCTACTCTGCACTCACTCTCTTGGCTTTTGTTTTCTCAACATTGCTTTCTTAGGTTTCGTTTCCTGCCCATCTCTTACTTTCGGTTTTCTAGCCATTTTAGCTTTCATTTCCTCCCCACCCACTCACCCCCGTAGGCGCTCCCCCTCCCATTTTCCCCCATAGCAACTGTGTGAGGCAGGTTGGGCTGAAAGAGAGAGAGAGATGGCCAAGCAAAGCACAGCTTAGAACAGTAGCATGCAACCTTGGGAACTTGAAGTCATGCGGACTTCCAACTCCCAGAATTACCCATCCAGTTCTGGGCACCCCTCGCTTAGAACAAGATGGGAGTTTAGCCACTATACAAGTCAAATAAAACTAAACTAAACTAAACTATATGGACAAAGTCCTGTTGGCTAATAATGTCAGCGAAGAACCTTGACTGCATCCTTTGTTTTTGTTTTTTTTTAAAAAACACCTCACATTTTATCACACCTCAGTTGCTTTTCCATTTGTGGCCACCATGATCATTCAGCACCCTGATCTTGTATTTCTTGTTTGGTTTTTAGTTTCCCTTCTGTATTTAAAATATCTTTATATGTTACTTTTTTTTCAAAGTTTACTAGATCTGGGTGAACAAGTGCTTCCATTGTTGAAAGCCATGCTGGTATTTTCATATATATTTTAGCTTTTACCTTTTCCAATATTACAAATAGCGCATTCCTTACATAGTGCTTTTGGAAATATCTATGAATTTTATTCTTGCCGTACCATAGAAAAATGTGCCATCCTTTTCTACTAGATTTCAAAATGGAAGAGGAGGTGGTCAAAGAAAGAATGGTGGTATGGGCGAAAAATGTTGGCTATAATATAGACCTGGAAAATTGGGAGAGAATGTGGGGATCAAATTATAAACTAATCACATCTACAGCATACAGGGAAAATCAATACAAAATGTTTTATAGATTGGCAAAATGTTTAAAATCAAAACAAACCCAATTGTTGGAAATGTGGAAAAGAAAAAGGCACTTATTTCCATACCTGCTGTACATGCCAGGAAGTGAAAAAAAACAGGAATACAATTAGACCATAGCTAGAAGAAATCACAATCAGAAAATTGAACTTAATCTAGAAACTTTTTAACAGCCATAATAACACAAAATGCAATAAAACAGATAGATATCTCATGCTACACATATTAACAGCTGCAAGGAATTTTGTATGCACAACTCTGGAAAGAAAAAAAGGTACCACCAGAAGGCATGGTTATAAAAAAAATAATAGACAGTAAAGAGAAGGACAGGCTAACGATGAAACTATAAGATAGAGAAGATTCAATATACTACAGGGCCTGGGATCTCTGATTGAGTGGTTTAGAAATAAAAAGAAAATAAAATGGCAATTAGGAAAAGAATGAGGGAATATGTAAATACACCATAGAGAAGATCAATGTGTAAGGATAAAAGATATTGATTTATAGCAAGAGCAAGATGTAATGATAAAGGAATAAGTAACTACACATATTGAAAAATGTAAGGAGATGTAAAAGATGTCTTGATGTTGATAACAGGGTATAAAGTTTTATTTTATGTTTTTAAAATTTGAAAACTTAATAAACTTTATTAAAAAAGAAAAGAAAAGCGTGCCATGCTAATTGCAGATCATGGCCTTCTAAATACAATAATCTCTTATGTCTGAGAGTTATCCATTCCTTCAACCATGTTAATACACATGCTTGATAATATAATCCCAATCTGGTAGTCCAAAAACCTCCATTATTTTTAGAGTCTTGCAATATTTTCAATCCATTTTTTTTCCAATTTTTAATAAAACCCCAGGCCCGGATGGTCTCCCAGGAGAAGTATATAAAGATATAGGAGAGCCACTAGAAAATTTGTTACTAGAGATTTGCAATGAGGTATTATTAGAGGCAAGGATACCGGAATCATGGGATCATATTAATCCCTAAAGAGGGTACAGTTGCCAACCAAATAAAAAATTACAGACCAATATCACTTCTGAATATAGATTATAAAAATTTTATGAATGTGATGGCAACATTTTCAATCTTAATTCTAGCTTTTTTCCCATGCCAAATAAATTTCAAAAGTATTGGATTTAGCTTATCAAAAAAAATTCTCTATTTTTATAGGCATTGTTTGAAACAAGAAAATCAATTTTGGTAAAATATTCATATAGTTGCTATTCTTCCTAACATTGATGGTTGCAAATTTTTCCATTTTTCCAAGTCTAATTTTATTTGATTTAATAGCTTAATATAGTTATCCTCTTTTATTGTTGCACATCTTGCTATTTGATATATTCCCAAATATTTAACTTCTTTTAACTATCTGGAGATCTGTCTTTTTTGCCAATTCTTTTTTTTTTTGTTATCTGTAAGGTTTTTTTATTATTATTTTAGTTTTTTTCTTTATTTATTTTCAATCTTGTTACTTCCCCATATTATTCTATACTTTTCATTAGTTTGCGACCAACGGTTTCCAATGGTTTCCAATGGTTCTTCTAAGATGAATATCAAGTTGTCCGCAAATGCTTGTAATTTATATTTTTCCTTCTTTATTTCCATGCCTTTTATTTCTGAGTCTTCTCTAATATTTCTGTTTAACACTTCCAATATTAATACAAATAGCAATGGGGATCATGGACATCCTTGTCTTGTGCCTTTTTTTATATTAAAATTTTCTGTAAAGTCACCGTTAACTATTACTTTTGCTGTTTGTCTATAATGTGCTCTCGTAATCATTTTTATAAATGTCTCTCCAAAGTCCATACGATCTAACTGTTGCATCATTAATTGCTAATTTACATTATGCTTTCTGTGCATCTAACACTAGTGCCATTTGTTTTTTCTGAATGTATTTCATAATATTCCAAGTATCTAAGATAAACCTTACATTGTTTTTTTTGTCTTTTTGGTAGAAATCCATTTTGATCTGAATAAATAAATTCATTTAAAAATCTTTTTAGTCTCTCTGCCATTTTGATGTGAATATTTTATAGTCTGCATTCAGCAATGATATTGGTCTATAATTCTTTACCTGTGTCAGATCTGAGTCTTCTTTTGGAATTAGGATAATATTTGCTTCTGTCCAGGTGTTTGGTATTTTGGCCTCTGACATTATCTCATTACAAACCTCTAGTGTTGAGAGGCTTAATGTATCTTGTAGGTGTTTATAAACCTCTGCTGGTAGTCCATCTGGTCCTGGGGTCTTACTGGTTTTTTGTCTTTTTATTGCCTGAGTCAATTCCACTTTTACCTTTTCATTTAACATGTTTTTAATGTACTCAGATACTTTTGGTGGTTCAGCTCTTTCCAGGTATTATCTTTTTGTCCGAATTTTTTTCTGTATGATATAATTTTTCATAAAATTCTTCAATTATTTTTTTAATTTTATGTTGAGACTGTATACATCCTTTCTCTTCTTGTAGTTTACTTATCAATTTTCTTCTCTCTTTTTCAATTTGCAGGCTATCCATCATCCCAGTTTGTTGGCATTTTCAAAAAAGTTTGTTTTGCTCTTTTGATTTGTTGTGCCAATTCTTTAATTTCTGTTAAATTCAGTTTAGGTTTTATTATTTCCATTTAATTTTTAAGAGTTTTCTTTTGTGGATCTCTTTGTAGTTCTACTCAAGTTTTTTGAATTCTTCTCTCAACATCATTTGATTTTGTTGTTTTTTTCCCCTTGTTCTTTCTCACTATGTAGGTTATAGCTAATCCCCTGATGTATGCTTTAGCTGCGCCATACATTTTGCAGTGATGTCTCTTCTTTCTTATTTTCTTTAAAGAAAAATTTCATTTCTTTTGCTATTGTTTGCATAAATTCTTTCTTTTAATATAGATTGATTTAATGTCCATGTCAATTTTTTCTTTACTCCTTTCCATCTTAATTTTATCGGGTTATGGTCAGCCCAAATATTGGTTTCTGTCTCAATATCCTGTAAGTTTCTTCTTAATTCAGGTAATATCTATATCATATCTGTTCTGGACCATGATTTATGCCTGTTTGAATGAAATGTATATTTATTTTTGGGGGGGGGTAATTTCTCTCCACACATCCTGTATACACGTTTCTTCTATCGTTTAAAAAAAATGTCTTAGGAAGTATTTTTCTTTCCTTTTTCTGTCTTACTACTTCTATAAGCAAGTTTTGTGTCTACAATTGTTTTAAACTCTCCTACTAGGAAATATTTTGATATTCCATTTCCAGTATCTTATGCAGTTTTTGGCAGAATCCTTCTTCCTTATTATTTGGGGCGTATATTGCTACCATCAGTATCTGTTTTTGGTTCATCACTATTTCCACCATTAAAATCCTTCCTTCTTCATCTCCATAAATTTGTTTGGAATTTATTGTTTCCTTAATATAAAAGCTACCCCTTTTCTTTTTTGTGGTGATGAAAATATAATTTCTCAATTTTTGAATATTCCAGTAGTTTAGAATGTGGTTTTTTTATATGGTTTTGTTAAGTTTGCATGAAGAGTCAGGAGGGAGTGCTTCAGCATAGAGTTTTATTAGTGACTTCAGCTCAGAACGGACCCGTTTTGGCTTGGCTGCTGCTGCTACTTATAGCCAGCAGCAGCAGCTGACAGCCAATCAGAGTGCAGGGTTTTCCCGCACTTTTCTCACCCAATCATTTCCAACATTTTACAAGATGGTGTTCAGGAAAAAACTGTCCTTGTGTCTAGTTGTTCTGGTGTGTAGTGCTTTATAGCGTTGTTTTGAGGGAAGGAGTTGAAACAGTTTATGTCAGGAATGTGAGGGGTTTGTAAATATTTTCACAGCCCTTTTTGACTCGTGCAGTATATAGGTCCTCAATTGAAGGTAGGTTGGTAGCAATTGTTTTTTCTGCAGTCCTAATTATCCTCTGAAGTCTGTGTCTGTTCTGTTGGATTTTCATGTCTGAGGCAGTCTCCTGTTTTCTAGGCCAGTGTGTTAACCGCTAACTGCCGTACAGGGTGGTGAACCAAATGTTGGAAGTTAAAACCCACCCCTCTCCTAGAGGAATGAAATATTTTAGGATATATTAAAAAGGCAGAATATTTCCCCTAAAAGAGAAGTAGAAACTCAGAGAGGTAGAACCTCAGCCCGCCCACCCCCTACATTTCCTAAGAGGCCATTAAGGCCTGGGCCAGTCTATTTTACATAACAAAGATCTACCTCAGGTAAAAGCCATAATAGGAATTGCCCAAAGCCCTTTCATTACATCATCATCCAGCAAGGCTCAACCAAGCCTGGGACAGATCAGATAATCAGATCAGATCATCAGAGTTGGAAGGGACCTTGTAGGTCATCTAGTCCAACACTCCCCCATTGCCTAAGCAGGAGACCCTCCACCATTTCTGACAAATGGCAGTCCAATCTCTTCTTGAATGCTTTCAGTGATGATGCTCCCACAACATCCAAAGGCAACTTCTGTTCCACTGGTTGATTGTTCTCACTGTCAGAAAATTTCTCCTTATTTCTAGATTGAATCTCTCCTTGATCAGTTTCCATCCATTATTCCTTGTCTGGCCTTCTGGTGCCTTGGAAAATAGCTTGGCCCCCTCCTCCCTGTGGCAGCCCCTCAAATATTAGAAGACTGCTATCATGTCTCCCCTGGTGCTTCTCTTAGCCACGCCCAGTTCCTTCAACTGTTCATCGTATGTTTTAGTCTCTTAGCTTGGTTGCTCTTCTCTGCACTCTTTCTAGAGTCTCAACGTCTTTTTTATAGTCTGGTGACCAAAACTGGACGCAGTATTCTAGGTGTGGTCTTACTAAGGCTTTATAGAGTGGTATTAGTACCTCCCTTGATTTTGATTGTCTGGTACAGAGTTGCCCCTGCATGGCCCCATGGGAGTCTGACAACCAATCAGAACACAAGCTCAAATTCAAATCCCAACAGAGGGCATAAAACCAAGGGACTCTCGGCATTTCTTCCCTTTTCAATCAGGAGCTCCCAGGCATGTGATCCTGTCCACCATTAAGCCATCTTTCCAGCCTCCATGTTTCCAATATCTTTCTCCCCACTTGGAACTGAACCCAGGTGGATATTTCTTCCAACAGAATCCAACCATGACTTATTCTGCAAGATATGGCTAAGCAAAGCACAGCTTAGAACAGTGACATGCAAACTTGGGAACTTGAAGTCGTGTGGACTTCCAACTCCCAGAATTCCCCATCCAGTTCTGGGCACCCCTTGGTTAGAACAAGATGGCAATTTAGCCACCAAATGGACAAAGTCCTGCTGGCTAATAATGTCAGCGAAGAACCTTGACTGCATCCATAGATTATTTTAAAAAGAGAGGGAGGCTACGTTTGGAACTGCATCCTCAATTATTTAGAAGTAAGCCTTGCTGAAGGTGGAGAATAACTTTGCCAAGCTGTCTTCTTGAGGCTGTGGAACACTTTTCCAACCAGCCTGTTGGAAGTTAGCACCCACCCGTCTCTTAAGAAAATGAAATATTTTAGGATATACTAAAAAGGCAGAATATTTCCCCTAAAAAGAGAAGTAGAAACTCAGAAGCAGAAACTCACCTTAGAAGCAGAAGCTCACATCCCATTTTTGTTTTTTGTTTTTAATTTTTTTTAACAAGCATAAACAAACACAAACAAAAACACAAAACAAAACCTTCTTTCCATTGTACAGTGTGATGGTCGGCACAAATCTTCCTGTGCACAATATCAGCAGTCCTTCCCTTCTAAATACATTATTGAAATTCATATTATATAAATATGCATATTATTTTATATTATTATTTACTTCTTGTTAGATTTTAATTATAAACTACATCATCCTTTTTGAGCAAATTTCAGTTTTTAATATATCTCAATTCATAGTATCATTCATTATAATCAGTTGTCAGGTATTACATTGTCTTATCTTTACTCTATTATTATATTTATGTTGTATTATATCCTATTTCCCTATTTTCTTATCTAGCCATTGATAAAATAAATCCCAAATTTTATAATACTCTTTGTCTTCTTGCTAATTGCTAATGTCAATTTACTCATTTCTGCACATTCCATTATTTTCATAATCACCTCCTTATCTGTCGGTATTTTCCCATTTTTCCAATTTTTAGCAAATACAATTCTAGCTGCCCTCCCACCTTTGTTAATGGGGGGGCCATTAGGGCCTGGGTCAGAGTATTCTACATAACAAAGGCCTCTGCCCATCTCACCACCTGGCCTGGGGAGATTGCATCAGCCAGCACTCAGGTGAAGCCATGTGGTCCAGACAAAGGCTACAAAGTTAAATTAAGACCCCCGCCTCCCGGAGCCTGACAGCCAATGGGATACATTTCTTACACAGGAGCAGTAAACACTGAGGTGGGGCCCAACAGAGGGTATATAACTATAAGGGTCTCTCAGAATCTTCTCCCTTTTTTTCTCTTCACCCAACATCTTGAAGCATGTGATCGTCCTTTTCACTCTGGAGCTCCAAGCCATGTGGTCCTGTCCACCATTAAACCATCTTTCCAAACAGCCGCCCTGTCTCCAGTGTCTTTTTCCCCACTTGGAACTGAACCCAGAAGGATAATTCTTCCAACCAGCCCTTCTCTGATAGTAGAACTCCCATGTGCAGGAGGAGGAAGGAGAAAAAGGATAAGATATAATCCAGGAGAAGATGTGGGCTTTTCAGATTTGCAGGTTCACATGGCTTTAATACAGGTAGTCCTCCATTTACGACCACAGCTGAGCCCAACATTTCTGTTACTAAACGAGACAGTTAAGTGAATTTTGACAGTTGTTAAGTGAATTTTATGACCTTTCGCACCGCATTTAAGTGAATCAGTGCCTTATTAAGTTAGCAGCACGGTTTCCCCATATTAACTTTGCTGATCAGAAGGGCGCAAAAGGGGGTAATGTGACCCTGGGACGCTACAAGCATCATAAATTTAGTTTATTTAATTTACTTTATTTTACTTTATTGTCATTGCACCTTGTACAATGAAATCAAACACCATCTTCAGTACACATCATGACCATGAAAATAAACACACACATCCTTCACCCTCCACACATTGAACCGAAAACCCCCAACACTGCACCAACACTGCACTATACAGTAGAATTCAACAGAACTGTTGCCCTGGGATAGAAGCTGTTTTTCAGCCTATTTGTCCTTGTTTTTATTATCCTGTACTATGGTAATAGTTAAAAAAAAGTTCTTCCAAAGAGGGGAGAGGGCAACCAATGATCCTCTAGGCAATGACATTAACCCTCTGGAGTGCTGTCCTATCTGCCACTGTGCAATTCGCAAACCATACACAGGTGTGTAGTAAGTTAAGATACTTTCCATGGTGCAGCGGTAGAAGGTCATCAGCAGTTTTCCATTCAGTTATTGTTTCCTGAGAAGTCTCAGGTAGGATAATCTCTGCTGGGCCCTTTTGACCAGGGCTGCAATGTGAGTACCCCAGGTCAGGTCCTCTTTTATGGTAACACCCAGAACCTTAAAACTGGCCACTTGCTCCACTCGGTCTCCATTGATAACCAAGGGCTGGATGTCTGATCTGTTCCTTCTATAGTCCACTATAAGCGCCTTGGTCTTACTGGTGTTGAGGACCAAATTATTGTCTCCACACCACAAAAGCAACCAGTCCATCTATATCAATATGAATATATAATATAAATATGAGTTATTAGTTACCAACTGTCAGAATTTTGATCACGTGACCACAGGGATGCCGCAACAGTCGTGTGAAAAATGGTCCTGTCATTTTTTCCAGTGCTGTTGTAACGTGAAATGGTCACTAAATGAATGGTTGTAAGTCGAGCACTGCCTGTACTAGCCTGGAAATAAGCGTCACTGGTAGCACCCGCCTCTGAATCCAAGGCACTTACGTTGCACAGGCAGAGAGCACTAAAATAATTCTCTTCCCTGTTCTTTATCTTTCTGCCCTTGAGTAGAGTTTTTAATGTATATTTTGAAAACATCTCTTTCAATGAACAACATGGTTCCAGGTTTTTACACTTCAATACAAACATGACCTTAGTATATATTTATCTTTCACATTCAATTCTATATCATATCATTACTTCCATTTTCCAGTAAATTTACTCCATTATTATTTTCTTTACACTTATTATAGCCATTTTCAATTTATAATTCTAAATTCATTATACCTTTATACTTTTATCTGTCACATTTGCAATTTTATCACGTACTTTTATTTCATTATTCAGTAAATTTCATCTTAAATCTAATAATTCCCAAAAATTTCCCCCTTTAATTATCAATTAGAGTTCACCACCCTTTTATCTTATACATCCCTCAATTTATTCCCCTTTGATCCATAATCAAAATTTGAGTAGAGTTTTGTGTGTGTGTGTGTGTTTCTGCCTGGAAAGGTCCCCAAATGTACTTGAGTCACCAGAATGGCAAAGAGAGACCCAAGAAGAAGCTTCGAAGAAGTATTTATTTTGCACAAGAAAATTGCTGGACAATTTCCTGCAGCATACAGGCAGCAAGCATGCAAGGGAAAAACTTAGGGAGAATGTGATGAACATCTTATACCTGCAGTCTACCCAACTCTGACCTCCTGGCACATTTTTTTTAACTGTTACTGTTAAGTTTGCATGAAGAGTCAGACGCGAGGAGTTCCAGCAAACAAGTTTATTAGTGACTACAGCTCGAATGGACCCGCTCTGGCTTGGCTACGGCTGCTTCTTATAGCCTGCAGCCGTAGCTGCCAGCCAATGGGAGTGCAGGGTTTCTTCCCGCACTATTTAAACCAATACCATTTGACATTTTACAAGAACAGTTCAAATAAACCAATAACATTCAAACCTACATACATAACACCCCTCCCCACTAGGTTCAGTCCATACCAAACCCCAACCTATCTAATGTATTCCTTTAAATAGGTGGGGCTCTTACGTGCGTTGAGACCCGTGGTTCAGAAGCTTTAACGTTCTCACCCAGTGAGAGGGGAAATGTGTCTACTGACATTTCCCTGTTGGGACTTCCTGAGGAAGAAGACCCTGTTAGACTGTTAGAATCTGGTCTCTCCTCCCAACCCATCTCCATTCCAATGTCAGCACCCAAGTCAGGTAGTGATGTGCAATCTTCCACTTCTAAGGATGGATCTTGGCTTTGTGACAGGGTTCGGGATGGTTCCTGTCGCAATGGCTCGTTACACATGGGGTTGATTCCTGTTTGCTGATTTTCCTCCTGTTGCCCTCCTTCCCCCCTAGAAGGGACATCAGGTGAGGGACCTAGAGAGGGATAGGGTCGATGTTCCTTAGGGAACCTGGATCTAAGTTGGTCAATGTGCCTGCTCCAGAGGAGGCCATCCTCTGTTTGTACCCTGTAAGAATGAGGGCCCGTGATGTGAGTTATTTCAGCAGGAATCCACAAAGGTTCACCTATAAGGTTCCTAGCATAGACAGAATCACCCACACTAAAAGAACGAACTTTGGAAGTGGAATCCAGTGGTGCGTTGGGTGCGTAAGTGGGATGAAGGCGGTCAAGGGAAGACCTAAGTTTCCTGCCCATCAACAACTCTGCTGGGGACAAGTTATTTGATGGGCTAGGAGTGATGTGTTGAACACTAAGAAGTTTTCAAGCTTCTCAGTGATGTCCCCAGGACCCAGCTGCTGAAGCTTCTCTTTGGTGAAGCGTACCATGCGTTCAGCCCGGCCATTGGCGAAGGGTGCCCAGGGGCAGTGAGGGCATGTCTGATGCCCTGTTGAGCTAGAAAGGATTCAAAATGTTAGATGTGAATTGAGGGCCATTGTCAGAAACAAGGACATCTGGTAGCCCATGGGTGACAAACAATTTTCTGAGCTGCTTGATGACAGCCTCAGTTGTAGTGGATGTCATGGGAATTACCTCTAGCCATTTAGAGTATGCATCTACTAGCACTAGAAAAGTGTGCCCTCTTGTAGGGCCTGCAAAATCAATGTGGATTCTAGACCATGGGCCCCTAGGACATTCCCATTCCTGTGTGGGCGTGAGGTGGGGCAGGCCTGACTACCTGGCAATTGGGACAAGATGCTACCCAGTTTTCAACCATTTTGTCAATACCTGGCCACCATACATAACTCCTGGCCAAACCTTTCATCCTTACAATCCCAGGATGACCCTCATGTAACATTTCCAAAACCTCCTTTGCAGTTTTGCAGGAATAACCACCCTGTTACCCCACAAAATACATCCTCTAATACAGATAATTCAGTTTGCCTGGACTTAAAAGGTTGGGCAAGGTGAGGTAGATCTTGAAGAGGCCAACCTTTCTTAATCCAGCCCATAACAGGTGCTAATACAGCATCTTTGGTAGTTTCTCTGGCAATCTCAGCAGCATGGACTGGAAGCTTAGCTACGGTCTCCAGGAAAAGGTGTGAGTTTCAAGTTCAAAGTCCTCCTTGTGGCAAGGTAGTGGGCAGCGACTCAGTGCATCAGCATGTCCAGTGTCCTTGCCAGGCCTGTGAATCAGTTTGTATGAATAGGCTGCAAGAAATTCAGTCCACCTCAGCATTCTTGGTGACAGGATATTAGGTGTAGGTTTGTCTCCTGCCACAATGCCTAATAAAGGTTTGTGATCTGTAACAATGGTGAATGACCTGCCATACAGATATTCATGAAATTTCTTAACAGCTGCTACAACTGCTAAAGCCTCCTTGTCCAATTGGCTATAATTCCTCTCTGCTTTGGACAAAGTGCAAGAGTAAAATGCAATTGGGGCTTCCCTTCCATTGGGAAGCCTGTGACTCAAAAACACCCCCACTCCAAAAGGGGATGCATCACAAGTCAGAACAACAGGCAAATTCTCAGAGAATTGTATCAACACAGCATCAGACGTGATTAGTCTCTTAATACTGTTAAATGCTGACTGTTCCTTCCGCCCCCAGATCCAAACAGCTTTCTTATCAAGCAGGCGATGTAAGGGCTCAGCAATAGATGCTTTGTGAGGTAGAAACATGTGGTAAAAGTTAATAAGTCCAAGGAAGGCTTGCAAATCTGCCTTGCATCGAGGTTTAGGGGCTTCCTTGATTGCTTTAACCTTGGCATCAGTAGGATGGATGCCATGCTTGTCAATCATATACCCCAGGAACTCAACTCTGTCTGTTTTGAGTGTACATTTGTCTTCCTTGACTTTTAAACCGCTTTTCTGAATCTGGTAAGGACTTCTCTGAGTCTTTCTTGAAGCTGAGTGTCATTTTCAGCAGAGATTAATACATCATCAAAATAAGGCACTACCCCTGGCAGTCCTTGCAACATTCTTTCCATAAGGCTTTGAAAAATGCCAGGTGCCCGCTTACTCCAAATTGTAGTCTTTTACATTTGAAGGCACCTCTATGAGTCACAATTGTTTGTGCCTCTGCAGTGGCATCATCAACTGTTAATTGTTGATATGCCTGAGCTAAGTCCAGTTTAGCAAATACTGTACCCCTGCCAAGGGAATGGAGCAGATGATGCACAACTGGTACAGGATATGCGCTCTGTTGCAGCGCATGGTTAAGTGTCCCCTTGTAGTCACCACAGATTCTCACTGACCCATCAGCCTTGACTGGTGTGACTATGGGTGTTTCCCATCTGGAGTGGTCAGTAGGCTCTAAAACCCCTTGAGCAATGAGCTTATCTAATTGTGCATCAATTTTTCCTTTAAAGCAAATGGGACCCTCCTGGGCTTTAAACGAATTGGGGGCACCTTGGGGTCTAAACTGAAAGCAATAGGGGTCCCCATATACTTGCCCAGTCCTTCGCTGAAGACCTCTGGAAACTCAGACTTCAAGGACTCTTCCCAGTCAGAACTGCTCACATGATGGATGCCAGTCACCTCGATGCCAAGTGGCTTGAACCACTCAAGTCCCAGCAAACTTGGGCGATCCTTGTCCACGATGGTCAGGGGCAAACGTTTGGTGTGGCCTTTAAACTGCACGTTGAAATCTCTCGCTCCAACTACTGGAATCTTGTTCCCTTGGTAGTCTTTGAGAGTCAGTGCTTGCTTCTGGAAATGCTTTTTCTGAATTTTGGGAAAGAGTCTGTGGATAGTGTCCCATGACACCATAGATAAATAAGAGCCTGAGTCCACTTCCATTTGGCAAGGCCTTCCTTCAATAAACCCCTTCACGTGTACTTTTCTGCTATTTAAGGGTGAAGAATGACCAATAGTGATTGTTTGGTGAGTTTCATTCTTGCCATTTGCTTCTAAATTTCGCCCCATTTTTTCAAGGAAGTTGTTGGGCTTAAAGTCTCTATCAGGAAATTTCTTCCTAACTGGTGGAGTTCTGGATGATTTGCAGACTCTGGCTATGTGACCCGTTTCTCACAACGTAGGCAAATGGAGTCAAAGAACTTGCATTCAGTCGGGGTGGCCCCCCACAGCCTCTGCAATAGAACCCTTGCCTGTTTTCCCAGAGTCTTTTCTTTTCTTCTCCATTCTGAGTTTAAAAATCCCTCCTCTGTCTCACTGCCATCAGAATCAGAGTCTATTTGTTCGCAATGAGCTGTTGTGGATTTTTCCCCATCAGAATGGCTTGAGGCCTGGCTTGAGGCCTTGTTAATCTTTTCATGGCCGCAGCTGAGGACTTGGTGGCTTCGCTGAAACAGCTTCTTCAATGGCCTCTTTAAACGTGATCTTAGGTTTCATTAAAAGTTTGCTTTGTAAGACCTTATCTTTTAGGCCTAAAACAAACCGATCACGCATGGCCTCTTCTAAGTTGGTAAAGTCACAAGCACCCCCAATGTCCCTTAAACTTGCCACGAAGTCATTAACATTCTCGCTATCCCCTTGATCCTGATGGTAAAATCCGTGTCTCTTAATGAGGCACGATACTTGTGGGGCGTAATGGGCTCTTAAAAGTTTCTCTAAATTGGGCCATTCCATTACCTTCAGCTCTGCTGCTCCCGCCAACGCCTTCGCCATTTTGAAGACTGCCGGACCACAGTGCGTGAGAAAGACCACCCTCTTCCGTCTCTCAGGGATGCCGGCGAGATCGTTCCCCTCCAGGAACATGTGGAAACGATCCGCATACGATTCCCAGTCTTCCGTCGCCGGATCGAACGGTGCTGGGGGGGTGTTCAGCGCAGCCATCTCGCTCAGTTGCTTGTTCGTCGCGTCGTCTTCTCTTCAGGGAAATCCCACCTTCGTTGCCAGTGTTAAGTTTGCATGAAGAGTCAGACGCGAGGAGTTCCAGCAAAGAAGTTTATTAGTGACTACAGCTCGAATGGACCCGCTCTGGCTTGGCTATGGCTGCTTCTTATAGCCTGCAGCCGTAGCTGCCAGCCAATGGGAGTGCAGGGTTTCTTCCCGCACTATTTAAACCAATACCATTTGACATTTTACAAGAACAGTTCAAATAAACCAATAACATTCAAACCTACATACATAACAGTTACCATCTGGCAGATGGTACAGGACAATAAAATCAAGGACAAATAGGCTGAAAAACACCTTCTATCCCAGGGCAGTAGCTCTGTTGAATTCTACTGTATAGTGCAACACAATTGCAGTATCAGGGGTTTTCAATTCAATGTGTGGAGTGTGAAGGATGTGTGTTTATTCTCATAGTCATAATGTACACTGAAGATGGTATTTAATTTCGTTGTATGAGGTGCAAAGTCAATAAAGTAAACTAAACTAAACTAGACCTTCCTTGTAGCCCTGTGTGTCCATGCTCTCCTTTGCCAGTGCAGCAAGGAACAGGGAACTGGGGCTTAGGAACACAGATATTTGCCTGATGTGTGAACCCTGCCAGGCCATGACATTCCCCACTTCTTGTCTGAGATATGCACCAGGCAATGATTTGTGCAAAAAACCCCAAGATACCAGGTTTTGGATCACTGGTAGAAGCAAATGGCAAAGGCAATTCTAATTCTTACAGAAGCAAAGCAATTCTTACAGAAGTGAAATAGCAAATTAAACTAATTCTACTGATTCTCTTATTATGTCCCACTAATTCTACCTGTACTACTATTATTATGTCCCTTCCTGACTACAGAACTGTCTCTTGATCTTACAGATGTGTGTCCCAAGCCAAGCAGGAAGCCAGAAATGGGAACCTGGAAGCATCTCTCCAATTGTTCCAACAGGCTCTTAAAATCCATTTCAGTGAAAAGCTGACCACAAAGATTAACAAGTTGGAGGAAGCCCTCGCTTCTCTGCCAGTGGAGGAGGAGGAGGATGACAACTTTGTGGATGTGTGTCAGAGCGGATTCATGCTGTACGGAGAAATGCACGATAAGCTTTTTGACTATCAGAGAGAAGGGGTTGCTTTTCTGTACAGGTTATATCGAGACAGAAGGAAGGGCGGCATCCTGGCAGATGACATGGGACTCGGGAAGACCATTCAGATCATCGCGTTCCTCTCTGGGATGTTTGACGCAGAACTCATCCGTTCTGTGTTGCTGATTCTCCCAGCCACCCTTCTTAGCAACTGGGCGAAAGAGTTTGCCAAGTGGACCCCAGGCCTGCGAGTGAAAGTTTTCCATGGGACCAACAAAGCTGAACGTAACAGGTATCTGAAGCGGATCCAGAGTAGAAAGGGCATCTTGCTCACAACCTACCAGATGCTCCTCAACAACTGGCAGCAGCTTTCTAGCTTTGGTGGGAAAGAGTTTGTTTGGGACTATATCATTCTGGATGAAGCCCATAAAATCAAAACTCCGTCTGCCAAAACGACAAAATCTTTGCATGCCATTCCTTCCAAAAACCGCATCCTTCTCACAGGGACTCCGGTCCAAAACAACCTCAAAGAACTTTGGACTCTTTTCGATTTTGCTTGTCAAGGCTCGCTGTTGGGTACCATGAAAACCTTTCGGATGGAATATGAGACCCCTATAACAAGAGCTAGGGCAAAAGATGCCACTCCTGGTGAGAAAGCTCTGGGGCTGAAAATCTCAGAAAACCTGATGTCCATCATAAAGCCATATTTTCTGAGACGGACTAAAGATGAGCTCCAGCAGAAGAAGAAGCTTGAGCATCCAAACCATCTTCCTGAAAACCAAAGTGAAGGTGTTGCTCCTGTCATGCCTTCCCTTCCTCGAAAGAACGAGTTCATTGTATGGGTGTTCTTAGCACCTGTACAAGAAGAAATATATAGAAATTTTATATCCTTGGAACATATCAAGGAGCTGTTGTTGTCCACCAGGTCCCCACTGGCTGAACTGAATATCCTGAAGAAGCTGTGTGATCACCCAAGGCTCTTGTCAAATCGAGCATGTAGTCAACTAGGGCTGGAAGCATCCAATTATAGCGAAGAAGCAGTTGGTGAAAATGAGCCCAGTGAGCTCCCAGACATGAAGAGGAGTATTGAGCATGTTTCTGATGAGATGCTGATTCAGGAGTCTGGAAAGTTGAGCGTCCTTGTGGGGCTGCTGGAAAGACTGCAGTATGAGGGACATAGAACTCTGGTGTTCTCCCTATCGCGAAAAATGTTGGATATTATAGAGCGGGTCTTAACTCACAGGGGCTTTAAGCTCATGCGCATTGATGGGACAGTGACCCAGTTAGCAGAAAGAGAGAAGAGAATTGGCATGTTTCAGAAAGGTGCAGACTACTCTGTCTTTTTGCTTACTACTCAAGTTGGTGGGACTGGTTTAACCTTAACAGCTGCTAGCCGGGTGGTGATTTTTGATCCTAGCTGGAATCCGGCGACAGATGCCCAAGCTGCGGACCGAGCTTACAGGATTGGCCAAAAAGAGAATGTCATAATCTACCGGCTGATTAGCTGTGCAACAGTTGAAGAGAAGATCTATAGAAGGCAAGTCTTCAAGGATTCCTTAATACGTCAAAGCACAGGTGATGAGAAAAATCCCTTTCGCTATTTCACTATGCAAGAGCTAAAAGAATTGTTCATATTGGAAGACACGCGACGCTCGGCCACACAGCTACAATTGCAGTCCTTACATGCCACCCAAAGAAAAACAGACACAGAGTTGGATGAACACATTGCATACCTCCACATGCTGGATATATTTGGCATTTCCGACCATGATTTGATGTACACACGGGAGACAGCACATAATGATGAAGCCAAAAATGAAGAAGCCCACAGGTACATTGAACACAGAGTCAAAAAAGCCCAAGAGTTGGTACAACTAGAATCTCAGTTGAATGACCAGCATATAAGAAACATTGGAAACTTGACTGAAGGAGCATGGCTGAGAGATACAGACTCATCCACCCAGCCAAAAACAAAACCATCCAAGTCTTCACCAGGTGACACTCTTGGGCCATCCACATCCAAAAGGACAAACCCAACAGTTGTGGAATCACCCACTCCATCCAAAAAGAAATCACCAAATCCTCCTCCAAGTCCTGTGCTTACCCCACCTGTATTTATTAGACCTGTCATCTCTAATGAAGTTATTGATCTGGTAAGCGATGATGACAATGATGCTGTTAGTGATATGGTCAATTTGAGCTCTAAAATGACCAGTCTGGTTGCTGAAGATGTGGATGATGAGCAAATGCTTCACATTATTTCTATTACGGAATATGCTTTGCCTTCTGAGGAGAAAGAACACCAATTTCCCAGCTTCCAAGCGTGTGACTTAAATCCTGGAACAACACTTGTGTCCCCTTTTCAGACTCAGTCAGTATCTGTCAAGGAGGACTACAGTCCTGAATCCAGAACAATCTCTGAAGTGCCTGCCAAGGATACGGACGATGAGCAAATGCTTTCCCGTACAACCAATATGGATGTTCTGCATTCCAAAGAATACCAACCAACCAGACTGCAAACCGATGACCAAAATGAGAATCTGAATGTTCTATCTTCTGTACCCCAAGCTACTTCATCATCGATCAAAGGCAGTGTCAACTCAGAATCCAAAATGATCTCTTGCGATCCATCTCCAGAAGCAAGAAGTGACCTTAAAGATGTCCAGATGAAACTGTTGAAGGAGTCAGTTGCATATCCTTCTGATAATGGCATGCACCGAACTCAAAGTGACATGTCACTTGATGTTCTTCCCATCTCTCATAAAGATACCTGGGAAATTAATGAAGTAGATGCTGTGGCACAACATCAGGCCCTGATTAGCAAAACAACAAAGGGCATCGCCCTGCAGAACTCTGGCACAACAGAAACAGCGCAGTTCAGGTCTCCTGATATTTTTTCTCAATATCTGCAGATGAGAAACATTGGAAACACGACTAAAGAAGCATGGCTGAGAGATACAGACTCATCCACCCAGCCAAAAAGAAAACCATCCAAGTCTTCACCAGGTGACACTCTTGGGCCATCCACATCCAAAAGGACAAACCCCACAGTTGTGGAATCACCCACTCCATCCAAAAGAAATCACCAAATCCTCCTCCAAGTCCTGTGCTTACCCCACCTGTATTTATTAGACCTGTCATCTCTAATGAAGTTATTGATCTGGTAAGCGATGATGACAATGATGCTGTTAGTGATATGGTCAATTTGAGCTCTAAAATGACCAGTCTGGTTGCTGAAGATGTGGATGATGAGCAAATGCTTCACATTATTTCTATTACGGAATATGCTTTGCCTTCTGAGGAGAAAGAACACCAATTTCCCAGCTTCCAAGCGTGTGACTTAAATCCTGGAACAACACTTGTGTCCCCTTTTCAGACTCAGTCAGTATCTGTCAAGGAGGACTACAGTCCTGAATCCAGAGCAATCTCTGAAGTGCCTGCCAAGGATACGGACGATGAGCAAATGCTTTCCCATACAACCGATATGGATGTTCTGCATTCCAAAAACGAAGAATACCAACCAACCAGACTGCAAACAGATGACCAAAGTGAGAGTCTAAATGTGGTATCTTCTCTTCCGCTAGCTATTTCATCATTGATCAAAGGCAGTGTCAATTCAGAATCCAAAATGATCTCTTGCGATCCATCTCCAGAAGCAAGAAGTGACCTTAAAGATGTCCAGATGAAACTGTTGAAGGAGTCAGTTGCATATCCTTCTGATAATGGCATGCACCGAACTCAAAGTGACATGTCACTTGATGTTCTTCCCATCTCTCATAAAGATACCTGGGAAATTAATGAAGTAGATGCTGTGGCACAACATCAGGCCCTGATTAGCAAAACATCAAAGGGCATCGCCCTGCAGAACTCTGGCACAACAGAAACAGCGCAGTTCAGGTCACCTGATATTTTTTCTCAATATCTGCAGATGAGAAACATTGGAAACACGACTAAAGAAGCATGGCTGAGAGATACAGACTCATCCACCCAGCCAAAAAGAAAACCATCCAAGTCTTCACCAGGTGACACTCATGGGCCATCCACATCCAAAAGGACAAACCCCACAGTCGTGGAATCACCCACTCCATCCAAAAAGAAATCACCAAATCCTCCTCCAAGTCCTGTGCTTACCCCACCTGTATTTATTAGACCTGTCATCTCTAATGAAGTTATTGATGTGGTGAGCGATGATGACAATGATGCTGTTAGTGATATGGTCAATTTGAGCTCTAAAATGACCAGTCTGGTTGCTGAAGATGTGGATGATGAGCAAATGCTTCACATTATTTCTATTACGGAATATGCTTTGCCTTCTGAGGAGAAAACACCAATTTCCCAGCTTCCAAGCGTGTGACCTAAATCCTGGGACAACACTTGTGTCCCCTTTTCAGACTCAGTCAGTATCTGTCAAGGAGGACTACAGTCCTGAATCCAGAGCAATCTCTGAAGTGCCTGCCAAGGATACGGACGATGAGCAAATGCTTTCCCATACAACCGATATGGATGTTCTGCATTCCAAAAACGAAGAATACCAACCAACCAGACTGCAAACAGATGACCAAAGTGAGAGTCTAAATGTGGTATCTTCTCTTCCGCTAGCTATTTCATCATTGATCAAAGGCAGTGTCAATTCAGAATCCAAAATGATCTCTTGCGATCCATCTCCAGAAGCAAGAAGTGACCTTAAAGATGTCCAGATGAAACTGTTGAAGGAGTCAGTTGCATATCCTTCTGATAATGGCATGCACCGAACTCAAAGTGACATGTCACTTGATGTTCTTCCCATCTCTCATAAAGATACCTGGGAAATTAATGAAGTAGATGCTGTGGCACAACATCAGGCCCTGATTAGCAAAACAACAAAGGGCATCGCCCTGCAGAACTCTGGCACAACAGAAACAGCGCAGTTCAGGTCACCTGATATTTTTTCTCAATATCTGCAGATGAGAAACATTGGAAACACGACTAAAGAAGCATGGCTGAGAGATACAGACTCATCCACCCAGCCAAAAAGAAAACCATCCAAGTCTTCACCAGGTGACACTCTTGGGCCATCCACATCCAAACAGACAAACCCAACAGTCATGGAATCATCCACTCCATCCACAAAGAAATCACCAACTCTTCCAGATCCTGTGCTTACCCCACCTGTATTTATTAGACCTGTCACTACTAATGAAGTTATTGATCTGGTGAGCGATGATGACAATGATGCTGTTAGTGATATGGTCAGTTTAAGCTCTAAAATGACCAGTCTGGTTGTTGAAGACATGGATGATGAGGAAATGTTTCACATTATTTCTAATACGGAAGATGGTTTGCCTTCTGAGGAGAAAGAACACCAATTTCCCAGCTTCCAAGCGTGTGACTTAAATCCTGGAACAACACTTGTGTCCCCTTTTCAGACTCAGTCAGTATCTGTCAAGGAGGACTACAGTCCTGAATCCAGAGCAATCTCTGAAGTGCCTGCCAAGGATACGGACGATGAGCAAATGCTTTCCCGTACAACCAATATGGATGTTCTGCATTCCAAAGAATACCAACCAACCAGACTGCAAACCGATGACCAAAATGAGAATCTGAATGTTCTATCTTCTGTACCCCAAGCTACTTCATCATCGATCAAAGGCAGTGTCAACTCAGAATCCAAAATGATCTCTTGCGATCCATCTCCAGAAGCAAGAAGTGACCTTAAAGATGTCCAGATGAAACTGTTGAAGGAGTCAGTTGCATATCCTTCTGATAATGGCATGCACCGAACTCAAAGTGACATGTCACTTGATGTTCTTCCCATCTCTCATAAAGATACCTGGGAAATTAATGAAGTAGATGCTGTGGCACAACATCAGGCCCTGATTAGCAAAACATCAAAGGGCATCGCCCTGCAGAACTCTGGCACAACAGAAACAGCGCAGTTCAGGTCTCCTGATATTTTTTCTCAATATCTGCAGATGAGAAACATTGGAAACACGACTAAAGAAGCATGGCTGAGAGATACAGACTCATCCACCCAGCCAAAAAGAAAACCATCCAAGTCTTCACCAGGTGACACTCATGGGCCATCCACATCCAAAAGGACAAACCCCACAGTCGTGGAATCACCCACTCCATCCAAAAAGAAATCACCAAATCCTCCTCCAAGTCCTGTGCTTACCCCACCTGTATTTATTAGACCTGTCATCACTAACGAAGTTATTGATCTGGTAAGCGATGATGACAATGATACTGTTAATGATATGGTCAAATTGAGCTCTAAAATGAGCAGTCTGGTTCTTGAAGACATGGATGATGAGCAAATGCTTCCGTATTATTTCTAATACGGAAGATGCTTTGCCTTCTGAGGAGAAAGAACACCAATTTCCCAGTTTCCAAGTGTGTGACCTAAATCCTGGGACAACACTTGTGTCCCCTTTTCAGACTCAGTCAGTATCTATCAAGGAGCACTACAGTCCTGAATCCAGAGCAATCTCTGAAGTGCCTCGAAGGCGTCACCGGGAAAGGGGGCAGTTGCCCCCTGTCGGGAAGAAGAGGCAGCTGCAGGGCTTGGACGCTTTTCAACCGGGTATATTAACGTTGACAGGCAGAGTTCCCATCATCCCCTGCCCAGTAGGCTCATGATGGCAGATGTATTATTTCGCTTCTGGAAAGGAGCCTTGGACGAGCGAGGCAGGAAACTGGTCCTTCCAGATTTAGGGAATTCACCCTCCTATCGTTCCTGATTAATGGCCATTTGTTTCATCAGATAAATCAAGGGTCTCCAACTTGGCAAGTTTAAGACTTGTGGACTTCAACTCCCAAAATTCCTGACCTAACATGACTAGAGGAGGAATTCTGTGAGGCGAAGTCCACAAGTCTTAAAGCTGCCAAGTTTGAAGACCCCTGAGATAAAGGAATGTTTGATATTCTGTCTTTGATATTCTGCACAACACTGGACTTTAGCGCGATCCCCCACCTGCCCTTCTCCAGTGGGGATTTGGGGAGTTAAAATCTGCATCCAACCCATTTGGAGAAAAGCAAGAGAATTAATTAGCCCACCTCATCACTGCCCCCAGACTGATCTGCAGAGTTCTTGGAACAGATTGTACACCCGTGTCTCTCAACCAGAGGTCCCCAAACTTGGCCACTTTGTGGACTTCAACTCCCAGAATTCTCCAGCCAGCTATTTCCCTATTGGCGTTTCTTGATTGGAGTGACAGCGGGAGCAGCCCGTGGGGCGAGGGCGTTTTCCTCTCTTGCTTCCATGGTGGAATCTTGTTTCTCTCTCCGTTTCCACCCCAAATCTCCACCTCTTTCCAAGAATATTCTCAGGATCCCCAAAAGTGTTAGGGTCTTTCCATTTTTTCTCTCCTGAAGGATTGGACGGGTGTTTTTGAAGCTTGGAAACTGAAACTTTAAGGCAGGTGGACTTCAACTCCCAGGATTCTCCAGCCAGCTATGCCAAGTTCGGAGACCTCTGCGCAGCTTTAAGCTGAGCGGGCTTCAACTCCCAGGACCGCCCAGAATGCTGGGAGTTGAAGTCCACCTATCTTAAAAGTTGCTGAGGTTGAGAAAACGCTGATACACACCCTGCATCAGTAGAGACCGTTCTGCGTGACTTTAGCTCGACTGAACAAAAATTAGGCTCCCTATTTTTTTAAATTTCTGAGGATTACTTCCACGTAGCTTATGCAGAACGAATTATCTTTTTTTCCAAAGAAGTAAGAGCATCTGGTTTAAAAGGGTATGATTTTTTCTTGCATAGCATGCCTTTTTTTGGGGGGCGGAACACGCTTTGGTTGCTCCGATTTTATTTTATTTTTTGTGAATCAGGAAATCAATTGCAACCAGCGTACCTGCCTATAAATCGAGCAACCCGTCCCACTGAATGAATAGATGGATGAATGAATGGAACTCGACTCCGCCTCTTTTCTTTGGAGTGGCCTGAATGGCTAACCCGCCTCCAACTTATTTGCATGCCTCTTGGTGATAGGGTGGTTAAGGCTGGCGCATAGGCGCGCAGATTTAAATTTGAATTACCCAGGAAATTGTGTTTTGTTCGCGTTCGGGCGAAATCATGGCGGAACTCGCAAATTTGAACCCGGAGCAACTGGAAGAGTACCGCAGGTATTTCCGGAGGGGCGCATGTATGGGGAAGGGGCGCCGCCTGATTTGCTCCTGGAAAGCCGTTTCTTTGTGGATGAGCTTGGCAGGATTGAGGGGGGATTTCCACATCCCTGCATTCATCTTCCTTTTTTTCCTGCCTCCCCCCCCCCAAATGTTTTTCTTCAAAAGCGATTTAGACTTTATTATTATTTTTCTCCGTTGCAAACGAAAAGCACCTTCGGGACAATCACGATCTGGATAATTGAGAATCTCCATAAATACTACGGGGAGTCCTTCATCAATGGGAGGTGGCTAAGGGTTAGACCAGGGGTCTTCAAAGTTGACAGCATTAAGACTTGTGGACGTCAACTCGCAGAATTCCTCCTCCAGTTCTGGGTACCCCTCACTTAGAACAACATGGGAATTTAGCCACTATATGGACAAAGTCCTGTTGGCTAATAATGTCAGCGAAGAACCTTGACTGCATCCATAGATTATTTTAAAAAAACATCTGTAGTGAGAGGGAGGCTACGTGTGGAACTGCATCCTCAATTATTTGGAAGTAAGTCTTGCTGAAGGTGGAGAATAACTTTGCCAAGCTGTCTTCTTGAGGCTGTGGAACACTTTTCCAACCAGCCTGTTGGAAGTTAGCACCTACCCCTCTCCTAGGAAAATGAAATATTTTAGGATATACTAAAAAGGCAGAATATTTCCCCTAAAAAGAGAAGTAGAAACTCAGAAGCAGAAACTCACCTTAGAAGCAGAAGCTCACATCCCATTTTTGTTTTTTGTTTTTAATTTTTTTTAACAAGCATAAACAAACACAAACAAAAACACAAAACAAAACCTTTCCATTGTACAGTGTGATGGTCGGCACAAATCTTCCTGTGCACAATATCAGCAGTCCTTCCCTTCTAAATACATTATTGAAATTCATATTATATAAATATGTATATTATTTTATATTATTATTAACTTCTTGTTAGATTTTAATTATAAACTACATCATCCTTTTTGAGCAAATTTCAGTTTTTAATATATCTCAATTCATAGTTTCATTCATTATAATCAGTTGTCATGTATTACATTGTTTTATCTTTACTCTATCATTATATTTATGTTGTATTATATCCTATTTCCCTATTTTGTTATCTAGCCATTGATAAAATAAATCCCAAATTTTATAATACTCTTTGTCTTCTTGCTCTCTAATTGCTAATGTCAATTTACTCATTTCTGCACATTCCATTATTTTCATAATCACCTCCTTATCTGTCGGTATTTTCCCATTTTTCCAATTTTTAGCAAATACAATTCTAGCTGCCCTCCCACCTTTGTTAATGGGGGGGCCATTAGGGCCTGGGCCAGAGTATTCTACATAACAAAGGCCTCTGCCCATCTCACCACCTGGCCTGGGGAGATTGCATCAGCCAGCACTCAGGTGAAGCCATGTGGTCCAGACAAAGGCTACAAAGTTAAATTAAGACCCCCGCCTCCCGGAGTCTGACAGCCAATGGGATACATTTCTTACACAGGAGCAGTAAACACTGAGGTGGGGCCCAACAGAGGGTATATAACTATAAGGGTCTCTCAGAATCTTCTCCCTTTTTTTCTCTTCACCCAACATCTTGAAGCATGTGATCGTCCTTTTCACTTTGGAGCTGCAAGCCATGTGGTCCTGTCCACCATTAAACCATCTTTCCAAACAGCCGCCCTGTCTCCAGTGTCTTTTTCCCCACTTGGAACTGAACCCAGAAGGATAATTCTTCCAACCAGCCCTTCTCTGATAGTAGAACTCCCATGTGCAGGAGGAGGAAGGAGAAAAAGGATAAGATATAATCCAGGAGAAGGTGTGGGCTTTTCAGATTTGCAGGTTCACATGGCTTTAATACAGGTAGTCCTCCATTTATGACCACAGCTGAGCCCAACATTTCTGTTGCTAAACGAGACAGTTGTTAAGTGAATTTTGCCTCATTTTATGATCTTTCCTGCCGCAATTTGTTTAAGTGAATCAGTGCACTTGTTAAGTTAGCAGCACAGTTAGTAAGTGAATCTGGCTTCCCCATATTAACTTTGCTGGTCAGAAGGTCGCAAACGGGGGGCAAGGGAACCCTGGGACATAAAAATTTACTTAACTTTAGTGTCATTGCACCTCGCACAACGAAATCAAACCCCATCTTTAGTGCACATCATGACCTTGAAAATAAACCCAAACACATCCTGTACCCTCCACACATTGAACCAAAAACCCCCAACACTGCACCAACACTGTAGAATTCAAAAGAGCTACTCCCCTGGGATAGAAGCTTTTTTTCAGCCTATTTGTCCTTGTTTTTATTGTCCTGTACCATCTGCCAGATGGTAATCGTTCAAAAAAAGGGTTCCCAGGATGGGATGGATCTTTGAGGATGTTTTGAACTTCCTTAAGGCAGCAGGAGCTATAAAGCTCTTCCAAAGAGGGGAGAGGGCAACCCATGATCCTCTGGGCAATGACATTAACCCTCTGGAGTGCTTTCCTATGTGCCACTGCAATTGGCAAACCATACACAGGTGCAGTAAGTTAAAATGCGCTCTATGGTGCAGTGGTATAAGGTCACCAGCAGTTTTTCATTCAGTTGTTGTTTCCTGAGAAGTCTCAGGTAGTATAATCTCTGCTGGGCCCTTTTGATCAGTGCTGCATTGTGAGCACCCCAGGTCAGGTCCTCTTTTATGGTAACACCCAGAAACTTAAAACTGGCCACTTGCTCCACTCAGTCTCCATTGATAACCAAGGGCTGGATGTCTGATCTGTTCCTTCTATAGTCCACTATAAGCTCCTTGGTCTTATTGGTGTTGAGGACCAAGTTACTGTCTCCACACCACAAATCAACCGGTCCGTAAATATGAATATAAATATATAAATATAAATATGAGTTATTAGTTACAAACTGTCCGAATTTGGATCACATGACCACAAGGATGCTGCAACAGTCATGTGAAAAATGGTCCTGTCCCTTTTTCCAGAACTGTTGTAACGTTAAATGGTCACTAAATGAACTGTTGTAAGTTGAGGACTACCTGTACTAGCCTGGAAATAGGTGACACTCGTACCACCCACCTCAGAATCCAAGGCACTTACGTTGCACGGGCAGAGAGCACTAAACTAATTCTCTTCCGTGTTCTTTATTTTTCTGCCCTTGAATATAGTTTTTTATATATATTTTAAAAACATCTTTCAGTGAACAACGTGGTTCCAGGTTTTTATACTTCAATACAAACATGACCTTAGTATCTATTTATCTTTCACATTCAATTCTATATCATATCATTATTTCCATTTTCCAGTAAATTTTCTCCGTTATTCTTATTTTCTTTACACTTATTATAGCCATTTTCAATTTATAATTATAAATTCATTATACCTTTATACTTTTATCTGTCACTTTTGCAATTTTATCACGTACTTTTATTTCATTATTCAGTAAATTCCATCTTAAATCTAATTATTCCCCAAAAATTCCCCCTTTAATTACCAATTGGAATTCGCCACCCTTTTATCTTATACATCCCTCAATTTATTCCCCTTTGATCCATAATCAAAATTTGAGTAGAGTTTTGTGTGTGTGTGTGTGTGTTTCTGCTTGTAAAGGTCCCCAAATGTACTTGAGCCACCAGAATGGCAAAGAGAGACCCAAGAAGAAGCTTGGAAAAATTAACAGCTTTTATTTTACACAACAAAATTGCTGGACAATTTCCCACAGCATACAGGCAGCAAGCATGCAAGGGAAAAACTTAGGGAGAATGTGGTGAACATCTTATATTTTTATTTATTTATTTGTCCAACGATTATAAGATAACAGGTATAAGTATAAACAGTCATGAATACATGAAATTGATACATATAAGAAAAATAAAAAGAAACAATAGGACAGGGATGGTAGGAACATTGGTGCGCTTATGCACGCCCCCACACCTGCAGTCTACCCAACTATACCTGCAGTCTAGCGAACTCTGACCTCCTGGTACATTTTTTTTAACTATTACCATCTGGCAGACGGTACAGGATAATAAAAACAAGGACAAATAGGCTGAAAAACAGCTTCTATCCCAGGGCAGTAGCTCTTTTGAATTCTACTGTATAGTGCAACACTAATGAAGTATTGGGTTTTCAATTCTATTGTATAGAATGGGAAGGATGTGTGTTTTTGTTTTATTTTTTATATATAATGTACATTGAAGATAGTATTTAATTTCATTGTATGAGGTGCAGTGACAATAAAGTAAAGTAAACTAAACTGGACAGTGCAGCAAGGAACAGGGACGCTGGGGGCTTAGGAAGGCAGGTATTTGCCCATTGTTTGAACCCTGCCAGGCCATGACATTCCCCACTTCTTGTTTGAGATATGCACCAGGCACTGAGTTGTGCAAAAAAGAACCCAAGATAGCAGGTTTTAGATCACTGGTAGAAGCAAATGGCAAAGGCAATTCTAATTCTTACAGAACAGGGGCCGCCAACCTTTTGGACCTCAGGAACCACCAAACTCATAATTTTAAATCCCGTGGACCAGAAACCCTGGGAAAATCCCAAAAAAAAATTTGCAGGAAAATTTCCCACCCCGTTTTCCTACCAATCGATCATTCTTTATTTGGGATCGCAGGATACCGTCTCCAGCTCCGTTCTCGGGGGGACAGAGTGAGAGACTTTTGGTTTCATGCAAGGAAAGCAGCAGAAGTCTTTCTTTCTCTCCCCCAAACTCTGCCAGAAATGCGTCTTTGTAAGACTTGTCACGCCGGCGCAGCCTCATGGAGCAGGATGCCTTGCAGGGTCCCAAAGACTCATTTCTGGTGGAGTTTGGGGGAGAAAAGGAATGACTTCTGCTGCTTTCCTTGCATGCAGCCAAAAGCAGAAGAAGAAAGAAGTGGAATGAAACAGCCCAGTGGACAGGGAAGGCTCATGGGGCAAGTTCCCCCCCTTCCCCCCTCCCCTCACTACCTCATGTTGTTCGCAATGCAAGCGGCGCAGCCTTGTGTTCCTGCGCATCCTGGAATAATTACTTTGTGGGTGACATTTCTTTGTGGACCACCAAAAATTTCTCACGGACCACCAGTGGTCCCCAGCCCATTGGTTGGCAACCACTGTTATAGAAGCAAAGCAATTCTTACAGAAGTGAAATAGCAAGTTAAACTAATTCTACTGATTCTATTATTATGTCCCACTAATTCTACCTGTGCTACTATTATTATGTCCCTCCATGACTACAGAACTGTCTCTTGATCTTACAGGTGTGTGTCCCAAGCCAAGCAGGAAGCCAGAAGTGGGAACCTGGAAGGATCTCTCCAATTGTTCCAACAGGCTCTTAAAATCCATTTCAGCGAAAAGCTGACCACGAAGATTAACAAGTTGGAGGAAGCCCTCGCTTCTCTGGCAGTGGAGGAAGAGGATGACAACTTTGTGGATGTGTGTCAGAGCGGATTCATGCTGTACGGAGAAATGCACGATAAGCTTTTTGACTATCAGAGAGAAGGGGTTGCTTTTCTGTACAGGTTATATCGAGACAGAAGGAAGGGCGGCATCCTGGCAGATGACATGGGACTCGGGAAGACCATTCAGATCATCGCGTTCCTCTCTGGGATGTTTGATGCAGAACTCATCCGTTCCGTGTTGCTGATTCTCCCAGCCACCCTTCTTAACAACTGGGCAAAAGAGTTTGCCAAGTGGACCCCAGGCCTGCGAGTGAAAGTTTTCCATGGGTCCAACAAAGCTGAACGTAACAGGAATCTGGAGCGGATCCAGAGTAGAAAGGGCATCTTAATCACAACCTACCAGATGCTCCTCAACAACTGGCAGCAGCTTTCTAGCTTTGGTGGGAAAGAGTTTGTTTGGGACTATATCATTCTGGATGAAGCCCATAAAATCAAAACTCCGTCTGCCAAAACAACAAAATCTTTGCATGCCATTCCTTCCAAAAACCGCATCCTTCTCACAGGAACTCCGGTCCAAAACAACCTCAATGAACTTTGGGCTCTTTTCGATTTTGCTTGTCAAGGCTCGCTGTTGGGTACCATGAAAACCTTTCGGATGGAATATGAGACCCCTATAACAAGAGCTAGGGCAAAAGATGCCACTCCTGGTGAGAAAGCTCTGGGGCTGAAAATCTCAGAAAACCTGATGTCCATCATAAAGCCATATTTTCTGAGACGGACTAAAGATGAGCTCCAGCAGAAGAAGAAGCTTGAGCATCCAAACCATCTTCCTGAAAACCAAAGTGAAGATGTTGCTCCTGTCATGCCTTCCCTTCCTCGAAAGAACGAGTTCATTGTATGGGTGTTCTTAGCACCTGTACAAGAAGAAATATATAGAAATTTTATATCCTTGGAACATATCAAGGAGCTGTTGTTGTCCACCAGGTCCCCACTGGCTGAACTGAATATCCTGAAGAAGCTGTGTGATCACCCAAGGCTCTTGTCAAATCGAGCATGTAGTCAACTAGGGCTGGAAGCATCCAATTATAGCGAAGAAGCAGTTGGTGAAAATGAGCCCAGTGAGCTCCCAGACATGAAGAGGAGTATTGAGCATGTTTCTGATGAGATGCTGATTCAGGAGTCTGGAAAGTTGAGCGTCCTTGTGGGGCTGCTGGAAAGACTGCAGTATGAGGGACATAGAACTCTGGTGTTCTCCCTATCGCGAAAAATGTTGGATATTATAGAGCGGGTCTTAACTCACAGGGGCTTTAAGCTCATGCGCATTGATGGGACAGTGACCCAGTTAGCAGAAAGAGAGAAGAGAATTGGCATGTTTCAGAAAGGTGCAGACTACTCTGTCTTTTTTGCTTACTACTCAAGTTGGTGGGACTGGTTTAACCTTAACAGCTGCTAGCCGGGTGGTGATTTTTGATCCTAGCTGGAATCCGGCGACAGATGCCCAAGCTGCGGACCGAGCTTACAGGATTGGCCAAAAAGAGAATGTCATAATCTACCGGCTGATTAGCTGTGCAACAGTTGAAGAGAAGATCTATAGAAGGCAAGTCTTCAAGGATTCCTTAATACGTCAAAGCACAGGTGATGAGAAAAATCCCTTTCGCTATTTCACTATGCAAGAGCTAAAAGAATTGTTCATATTGGAAGACACGCGAAGCTCAGCCACACAGCTACAATTGCAGTTCTTACATGCCACCCAAAGAAAAACAGACACAGAGTTGGATGAACACATTGCATACCTCCACACGCTGGATATATTTGGCATTTCTGACCATGATTTGATGTACACACGGGAGACAGCACATAATGATGAAGCCGAAAACGAAGAAGCCCACAGGTACATTGAACACAGAGTCAAAAAAGCCCAAGAGTTGGTACAACTAGAATCTCAGTTGAATGACCAGCATATAAGAAACATTGGAAACTTGACTGAAGGAGCATGGCTGAGAGATAGAGACTCATCCACCCAGCCAAAAACAAAACCATCCAAGTCTTCACCAGGTGACACTCTTGGGCCATCCACATCCAAACAGACAAACCCAACAGTCATGGAATCATCCACTCCATCCACAAAGAAATCACCAACTCTTCCAGATCCTGTGCTTACCCCACCTGTATTTATTAGACCTGTCACTACTAATGAAGTTATTGATCTGGTGAGCGATGATGACAATGATGCTGTTAGTGATATGGTCAGTTTAAGCTCTAAAATGACCAGTCTGGTTGTTGAAGACATGGATGATGAGGAAATGTTTCACATTATTTCTAATACGGAAGATGGTTTGCCTTCTGAGGAGAAAGAACACCAATTTCCCAGCTTCCAAGCGTGTGACTTAAATCCTGGGACAACACTTGTGTCCCCTTTTCAGACTCAGTCAGTATCTGTCAAGGAGGACTACAGTCCTGAATCCAGAGCAATCTCTGAAGTGCCTGCCAAGGATACGGACGATGAGCAAATGCTTTCCCATACAACCGATATGGATGTTCTGCATTCCAAAAACGAAGAATACCAACCAACCAGACTGCAAACAGATGACCAAAGTGAGAGTCTAAATGTGGTATCTTCTCTTCCGCTAGCTATTTCATCATTGATCAAAGGCAGTGTCAATTCAGAATCCAAAATGATCTCTTGCGATCCATCTCCAGAAGCAAGAAGTGAGCTTAAAGATGTCCAGATGAAACTGCTGCAGGAATCAGTTGCGTATCCTGAGGATGGCATGCACCAAACTGAAACTGACATGTCACTTAATGTTCTTCATGGAGATCCCTGTGAAATTAATGAAGTAGATGCTGTGGCACCACATCAGACCATGGTTAGCAAAATGACAGAAAGCAGTGCACTGCAAATGTCTGGCACGAGAGAAACTGCGCAGGTCAAGTCTCCTGATATTTCCTCTCTCTATCAGGTCAATTTCAACCTTGCCTTTGAAGATTCTGAGTATGGTCCACAAATTATCTCAGAATTAGACATGTCATTAGAGGAGACAGCAAACGAAGGATTCCAACTGAAGTTGGATAGTTACTGTAGCTCTGCAACTGAATCAGTTGGGAAAGAACATAGGAATCACAGAAGCCTCCAGACTAGCAATGGTGTGGAATGCTCTGTGGTCATGGACGATTCCAATGGTCCATGTGATAGTAGAGACAGTTTTGGGCTGAGGAAAAAGAAACATCCTGCAATTATTGTTTCAGAAGAGGAAGAAGAAAATGATGAATTAATAGATGAACTGGATGAGGACAAGCCAGGCGGAATCTGTATGTCTACACCAAAGACTGACAAGCCAATGGCTACAATTTGTTTTTCTCCAAGGGTCAAATTGAGTGGAAGAAGATCAACAGCTTCTCGTCGATCCTTGTTTGATGTGGTCTTGGAAGAAGTGGAGGATGCAGCCAGAGAAGCAGGAACTGCCAGCAATGTGTCTAATGATAGGTCTGTTCAGCATGAGTGTGAAGAAGAGTTAACCCAAAATTACACTGAGGAAATGTCAGAGGAATTGAAAGAGGAGCCATTGGGAGAAACTCTGGATTCTGAGAGTGGATGTAGCCATTTTTATGATACAGACTCTTCAAGAGAAGAATCTTTCTCTGAAGTCGCAATATAGGGGGAATCTAATCCTTCCCTAACCCTTGGGTTACTGTGCTTGAGTTGAATCTTTGCTCTGAAGACTTGTTCTTCGGTTGGATTTTATTTTGGAGAGCCAGCTGCTGAAAATTAAATATACAGTATATTTGGGTCTGTCTTAGTTCTTTTAGTTCTTCATTATGCTTTGCTGCCTTTCATTTCAAAGGGAGTTCCATTTTTATCAATCACTTCCTCTTGGGTATGGCCAACATGCTGGATTTTGGAGACTTAATTCTCCTTGAGGAGAATCTTTGATTGGGCCATTTCACTTGAGACTTTTATTGTAATGATGAGGCATGGGTCTCCAATCAATTAATCAATCAATCCCATGATGAAGGACTGACATACCAGAGAAGGCTTGAATAACATCTAGCAATGACAATTTCACACATAATGACTTTTAGCACATGGAAAATGCTTAGACCAGTGTTTTCAAAACTTGGAAACTTTAAGATGTGTGGATGTTAAGTCCCAGAATTCTTCACCCATTTTGACTGGGGAATTCTGGGGTTTGAAGTCCAAACAGTTTAAAGTTGCCAGGATTGAAAAATACTTGTTTAGACATTGCCAAAAAGCCTAAAATGTGATTTTCTTCAATCAGATAATAGGAATAGCTTGAACAATTTAAAGTAATTTTCCTATTTTTTAAATATCCCAGTAGTACTTTTTTCACCTATTTTTTATACAAATACTAATTGTTGACTTAACAACTATAATTGAGCCCAAAATTTGCTGGAGTAGCTCTAAGCAAGACAGTGTCAAGCCTGAAATTGACATGCATAGCCATTTTATTTAGCTCTATATTCTAATCATATATTCCTTTTCTTTGATTGTTGTTAAGTGAGTTTTTCCCCATTTTACAAGCTTTCTTGGCACAGTTGTGTGCCAAGATGTGCCAAGCATGGTTAACTGAATCTGGCTTCCCCATTTACTTTCTTTGTCAGAAGGTCACTGTCAACTTGTAAAACATTTCCATGCCTGTTTCCAAAAGAAAGAGGGAGGGAGAAAACCTGAAGGAGCATATGACAAATGAATGAAGCATATTTCAACGTTATCTCAGAAAGAGCTTTTGCCCGCAAAGTTCCTTAACTGGAGAACGTGATTGATGACACCCAGGCCGTGAATGTGCTTAATTGGAGAATCTGATTTATGACACACCTAGGGGGGAGCGGGGAAAACAGGGTCACAGGTGACTGTAAATTACATATGCCAGAGTTGGTTTCATACAGGTCATGCCAGTCTGTCGCTCCTAATAAATTCTTTGAAGTTTTTTAAACTTTGGCTCAAGGCTCATGATTTAATTAGAGTGATTATTTATTTATTTATTTTATTTATTTATTAGACTTGTATGCCGCTCTCTCTCCCTAGAAACTTAGGGCGGCTCACAGTATAAAATCACAATACAAAATAAGTTAATAAAAATAATTAAATTACAAGCCCAATAAATCTAAAAATCAGTAAAATTTAGTTAAAATTCCCTTTAAAAAACCCACCCCACCTCATTTCAGTCCAGGCCGGCCTGCCGAAACAGCCAAGTCTTCAGGTCGCGGCAGAAGGAGCGGAGGTCCGGGACCCAGTGGAGCCCCAAGGGGAACTGATTCCACAGGGTGGGCGCTCCCATAGAGAAGGCCCTGCCCCTAGGGGCCGCCAGCCGACATTGTCTGGCCGACAGCACCCCAAGGAGGCCTTGCCTGTGGGAGTGTACAGGGCGATTGGAATGCGATGCTGGCATGAGACGCTCCCGCAAGTACCCCAGACCCAAGTCATGTAGAACTTTGTATGTTAACATCAGCACCTTGAATCTCACCCGGAGGGCAACTGGCAACCAATGCAGCTCACTCAGGAGGGGTGTAATATGGGAGTATCAGGATACTCCCATCACAACCCACGCAGCCGCATTCTGCACCATCTGTAACCTCCGAGTGGTCTGCAAGGGCAGTCCCATGTAGAGAGCATTGATTATGGAATCCTGACAGCCACAAAAGCTGATCACATGACCCTGGGACACTGCAACCATCATAAAATACATGCCAGTTGCCCCCTGTCCAAATTTAGATCATATGACTGACCCTAGGGATGCTGCTCAGTTGTAACTGACGATGGTCATAAGTCACATTTTTCAGTGCCGTTGTAACTTTGATCTCTAAACAAATTATTGTAAGTCGAGGCCTACCTGTAAACCTTTTCCCACTTGATGAGCAACAGTTCATGCTACGTCAGAAGTGAAAAGTCAGGTATGTGGCCTACTCTTCTTATTCACTGTGGTTTGTTTGGTTTTGCCCTGAAGATTGTTTCAGAGATTGTTGTGATTTGCAAATGTTAGTTTATGATAGAATGTACAGGAAGCAGCCCACTATGGCTTGTTCAGCAAAGTATGCTTAAAACAGCCTATGATTTAGGATGATAATATTAATTCAGATTGTGTGAACAACAGCTACCTGTAACTCCATATGCGGTCTTGCTGTTTTGGCTGTGTTAAAGCTGCACTGGAGTTTCTTTTTATCTGGATGGGGACTTCTGTTCTTTAAGTGAGAAGCTGTCCACTAGTTACCCCAATTATAGGAGAATCAGGTCTGAATATCTTCTTTATGTCTGATTTTGAGCCAATCACTTTTGCTGGTTTTGCTGGTTTCCTAAGCTTTAATTTGCTTAATTATGACTTGCAGACTAAGCCTCTTTCTGGCTGGGTTCACGCAACACTAAAAATCCATGCATTGTAAAAAGGTAATCGCTGGCTTACACCACAACCTGCTTTGTGGTTGTGTTGCAGAACGAAGCGGGGGGAAATGGTTTTTTTCAGCTTGAAGAACAGCAGAAAGAAAAAAAATTACTTTGCTTCCTCCATAGGCTGTTTTGGTTAGAGCTAGAAACAAACAATGCAGAATAAGAGTTGGAAGAGACTTTAGAATGCTTCTAGTTCAACTTTTTCCTTCCTTTCTTCCTTTCTCTCTTCCCTTTGTTCCTCTCTCCCCTCTCCCTCCTTTGCTCCCTTTCCTCCCTTCCTCCTTCCTCTTCTTTTGTTTCTCTCTCCAAGTTCCTCTCCTTCCTATCTCTTAGGTTAACAGATTAACAGTTGGAAGGGACTTTGTAGGTCATCCAATCCAACCCCCCTTATCCAAGCAGGACACCTTACACCATTTCTGACAGATGGCAGTCCAATCTCTTCTTGAAAGCTTGCAGTGATGAAGCTCCCACAATTTCGGAAGGCAACTTCTGTTCCATGGGTTGATTGTTCTCACTGTCAGAAAATTTCTCCTTATTTCCAGGTTGAATCTCTCTTTGTTCAGTTTCCATCCATTATTTGGGTGCCTTGGAAAACAGATTGACCCCCTCGACTCTGTGGCAGCCCCTCAAATATTGGAAGACTGCTATCATGTCTCCCCTGGTCCTTCTCTTCACTAGACTAGATATGCCCAGTTCCTCTCCTTCCTATCCCTTCCTCTCTCCCTCCTTCCCTCCCTCCCCTACCGCAAAGAACCCCCATCCGTGTTGAAGCAGAAATCTGTGACCATCTCTGTTGAGCATTTCTCTTGCCCTTCGCCAGTCAAAATCTGTAGCATGAGCAACCGGATTCTCCTAAACTGTAAATGTGAAGATACATAAAGTGGTCCCATCAAAGCTTATTTAATTAGGTCTCCTTAAAGAGATATAATTGTTATAATTGCCAGTTGCTGAAAACTCTCTAAAGTGGACTTTCCATTTGTCTTTGAACATTACTACATAAACCGATGTTGCAACTGGCAACATTTAAGCTTTTTTTGGATTGGTGGGTTTTGTGGACCCAGCTATTGTGGTTTGCAAAGTTTGCTTTGGGCTTTAGTGTTATACAGGTGTTTCCAGTTGTGCCATACACAAAATAAATGTTCCAGTTGTGTGTCAGGGCTCCAATAAATCCACCCCCAATCAAATCATAAGACTAGCCGCATCTCTCAGAGAAAAGAAAATTAATTTTTTTAGAAGTGGCCATGTTGGCATTAGCTGGATGCAGCTGACACTAAAATATATCATTCATTTCCCCCTTGACCCAGGTCTTCCTCCCACTCCCTGGATGTATATTCTCCAATGGAGCACATCCATAGCCAAGAGTCATCAATCAAGCTCTCCAGTAATATTCTTGCACGCCTTTGGGCTGCTAGGGCAATTATCTAGGCATCTGAGGAATGCACTGTTTTCTCCTACTCCCTTTCTGCTGGCAGCTAAAATGTCCAAAGGAGTATCTTTTTAGTTGACATTGTGATTTATTCATGTCAGAGTTAAACTTTCAATGCTAAAGAAGGGCCAAGTCAAGAAACAGGTTAAGGCAAGGGATCCATGAATACTCTTTATTGTAATAAGATAGAAAAACAATCTTGAAAGCCTTTCTGTTCCATTTTCTAGTAAACAAAATCAAGGCACAGTTATTTTACATTCCTCATGTTTCCCTTTTTCTTGGGACTGTATAAACTTTTCTGCATGGCCCTCCGTCATGGCTCATTCCTTCTTTCTTTAGGCCCCAAGGTCATGTCTACATTTTTTTCAACAGAGAGGATTGCACCAACCCACAATGACTGTTAAGATTTGCCAGTGATACTGTACAGTGTATGAACTCAACAAACATTAAGTCCCTCCTCTGGGGCCAATAATTTTAGAATTCTTGTTACAGGTTTCATCTATTTTGAGCTGTTTGTGATGCCATGCTATTCCTGGTGAGTATTTTTATAGCATGAAACTATCAGAGCTTGGGACCATAATTTATTCCATTTCCTTTCTATCAAAGACCTGGTGGGTGGTCAGCATCCATGTCCCCACAATATACTTTTCAGAAAGGAAGCATCCAATCCTGCCCAAGGTACATTTCCTTCCTTTTGAGTGTTTAAATATAGAACCAACTAAGGTTCCTGCTTTCCTTCTATCTAGAATGAGTCACCTCTCCTTGACGTCATGTCTCAGAAAAGGCAAGTCTGCTTCAACGTCATTGGAGGTGGCAGCTGCAGCCTTGTCATGTCCTATTGATCTCCAATTTCATCAGAGAGAGGGAGAGAAGAGAGAGAGAGATGGAGATGCTTGGTGTTCCATGTCTTTCTGCTCTCTCCATTGATGTCACCAGTTTTGTCTTCATATTGAAAGCTAAGCCAGGGCGCTGGTTTGCAAAACCAGGGTTGACCTTCCTTTCCAGACAGAACCAAAGGAGCAGCTCTTCCAATCCTTTTTGTCTTGCATGAGTGGAATCATCTTGAATTGTCCTCAAATTGGGGTGGAATCTTAGTCATTAATCTGTTGCTTTATGGCTGTTTACTCAACACACTTACACCCTCTGAGGATTGAAGTTTACTCATCCAGTTCTGTAGCTGTACCTTGGAGATACTGATGTACTGGTAGTCTTAGGCTTACCACCACGATCAAGTCCAAAATTTATGTTGCTAAGTGAGACAGTTGTTAAGCAAATTTGCCCCATTTTATGACCTTTCTTGCCACTGCTGTTAAGTGAATCACCACAGTTGTTAAGTTTGTAACATAGTTGTTAAGTGAATCTTCAAGTTTGCTTGTCAGAAGGTCACAAAAAGGATCGCTGACATCCTACCACCATCCTAAATATGAGTCAGTTGTCAAAGTATCTGAATTTTAATCACGTGACCAGAGGGAAGCTGCCACCATTGTAAGGGTGAAAAATTGTCATCGGTCACCTTTTTCCAGTGATGTTGTAACGTTGAACAGTCATTAATGAACTGCTGTAAGTCGAAGACTAAATGTATAAGCTAACTTCATTGGTGATATATAACTTCATGGACTCTAAAAGGACACAAAATGACCAGCTGTCTGCAAAGAATATAAATCCTTCCATTCCCCACTATCCTGTCAGAGATGAAGAAGCTTCTTGGGTGAGAAGCAAAATGTCTTCAAAAGAAAAAACAAGAAAGTCCAGTTGCCTCCTGAAAAAAGTACCTTTGAGACTAACTTCATTGGGTTAGTAAAGATAAGAAATATGGGGTTGGTTAGTTGCTGACTCAGTGGATCATTAGCTGTAGCCGACTAGAAAAATCTGGTGAGAATAAATATTAATTTTGCAGACTTGATCCCCTCTTCCCTATCCTTTTGAACTTGCCTTACATCAAGTCTCACCCAGCCAGCCATGATCAAGGAAGGAAGCACTATACAGTATAGACTTCGGTCAAGTATCTATAATACTGGTTTGGGATTAAATACAGAATCTTGGAAAGTTTCAAGAGGAATGTTGTCATTTATCATCAATTCATTAAGCTCTTGGATTAATGCTTTTCTCCATATTTCTTGCCTCCCGGGGTTGGGTTGCCAATTGTGAGATGTTTCACCTTCTGTCTCGATATTTTATGTCTACTCCTTTATGCCTTTCTCAGGCTGGCTGCCATCTCCAACCCTTGGCCAATCTCTTCCCCTCACCGCCTCTTTTATCCTTGACTTGACTCTTAGAGAACCATCTGTGAATTCCCTTTGGGGGTTCGCCAGAGTCTGACACAGCGTGTTCCTCTTGCAAACTGGACTGGCTCCAAGTTCAAGGGAACCACAGCACAAGACTCTTGGAGGGATCCTCCTATTTCAGTAGGGGTAGTCCTCGAATTATGACCATAATTGAGCTCCAAATTTATGTTGCTAAGCGAGGCATTTGTTAAGCAAATCTTGCAACTTAATGTTAGTTATGCAATTCTAGCATACATAGAGTAGCTGGAGAAGACCAAAGATCTTTCAGAGTGGTCCATGAAAGCACTTTTGGACCCAGTTGAGGTTGGTTCTGGGTAAAGCGACATAGAACCACACTGATTCTGTTACTTTAAGTCTTTGAAGAATGTTGATTCAACACTCTTTGCCAAACCAGACTTTTCACCTTCCCACTCATGTTGTATTCTCCACAGTTCTCGTCCAGAAAATGAAGGATATTTATTGGTCTTGGCTTGTTGCTTTGTCTTTTCCAGTCTGGGAAACAATTCAAGCCCCCTATCAGAAGAGGGTATCTAGCCAGGTGATTCAGCATTCTGCACTTCTGGCCACAAGAGGCATGGCTCAGGTAACTTTGCTTGTCTGCAGCTCCATCTTCATCAAGACTCTTGAGGTTGGACATGCTCCGGGCAATTCTTAATGGTGGAGAATAGCACACTCTGTTAGCCAAGATACAAAGCATGTCTTCAAGGGCTTAATTCCTATAACAGAATTACAGAGTTGGAAGGGACCTTGTAGGTCATCTAATCCAATTCCCCATCCAGGCAGGAGACCCTACACCATTTCTGACAGATGGCAGTCCATTCTCTTCTTGAAAGCTTCAGTGATGAAGCTCCCACAACTTCTGAATGCAAGCTGTTCTCCTGCCCTCAATGCTCAATATCTCCATCTATCTATCTATCTCTCCATCCATCCATCCATCCATCCATCCATCCATCCATCCAAAAATCTCATATATAATATATATGATATGACCAGGCTTTTTAGACCAAAAGTTTTTTGGCTTTTGATTGACATGCTCACTCCCTCATTTCTAGAAAAGTCAGGGCAAAAGCTAATTTGGATTTAATGAATGATTTACATAATTTGAGAGGGTGCAATGGCTCAGCCCTTAAAGATGCTGAGTTTGTCAACTGGGAAGCTGACAGCCCAGGTTAGAGACCCGTGTGCGATGGGTGAGTTCCCATTGCCTGCCTCAGCTCCTGCCCACCTAGTAATTGGAAAGTACTTTGGTGGGAAGGTAACAGCATACAGTGATGCTGGCCACATGATCATGGAAAATGTCTTCAGGTTACAATTTGCAGTCGGGATGGCATGCTTTCCTCTGGCAGGATAATCAAAAGGGCTATAACTATGTTTAAAGACATTAAGTTAGACAGACTCTCTTAAATACATGGAATAAAATAAAAAAGCAAATGTATATAGAAACATCTATTCGGCTATCAACTTTGGAAGCATTGATGCACCCACATCTACTGAGACAAGGAAAAATCATCACCTATGAAGATATATTAAATGATAAAGGGGAATTACAATCTAGACAAGATCTGAAAAATCAAGGAATTGATGTGGAATGGTGGGCCTATCTGCAACTCCAATCAAAATACTTAAGGGACAAGAAAGACTGGGGAATTAGTAGAACTAAGACAAAATTAGATAAAATACTATTAGGAATTGATGAGAAGATGATAAAAAAAATCTATCAAGTGTTATTGGAATTTAAATTGGAAGAAGAAAAAGTAAAGGAAACGGTGGTATGGATGAAAAATTTCGATTGTAGCATCAATTTAGGCAATTGGCAATATTATGGAAAAGAAATAAAAAGATGACATTAGCCATACTGTTTAAGGAAAATTTGTATAAATTATTTTATAGATGGCACACACCTCCATCAAGATTGGCAATAATGTATTCAAAACTTTCCCCCACATGCTGGAAATGTAATAAAGAAAAAGGAACTATTACCATTTGTGGGGAAGCTGCAAAGAGGCCCAAAATATTGGCAAAAATTACAGAAGTGGCTAGAAGAAATATGTGGGATGAAAATTATTATTATTTATTATTTATTTAGACTTGTATGCCACCCTACTCCCAAAGGACTCAGGGCGGCGAACATACAAAAAGCATATACAATAAAATAATGAATAAAAACAAGTCCAAATTACAAAACAGCTAAAACAGTAAAATTACAAAATAAACAAACTCTTAAAACTACCCACCCCCATGGTCAATCCAGGCTGGCCTGCTGAAACAGCCAGGTCTTCAGGTCTCGACGAAAGGAGCGGAGATCAGGGGCCAAACGCAGATCCGCAGGAAGCTGGTTCCACAGGCGCTCCCACAGAAAAGGCCCTAGCTCTGGGAACCGCCAGCCGACAGTGCCTGACCGACGGTATTCCCAGAAGGCCCCTCCTATGGGAGCGCAAATAGAATATAGACCGGAGTTCTTTCTGTTAGGAATTAATATGAGGAAATATGACAAGGAAAATATATATTTAATAATCCATATAATTACTGCAGCAAGATTGGCATACGCACAGCAATGGAAAAGTAAAGATGCTCCAAACGAATTTGAAATAATTAGGAAAATTATGATGTGTGCAGAAATGCATAAATTAACAAAGGAATTAAAAAATAAGGATGATTCAGATTATTATAAAATATGGGATAAATTTTATGGTTGGCTAGAGAAGGAGAAGATTCAAGAGAATAAGGAGTGACTATATGTATATATAATATATATGGAATGAAAATATGTATTATTATTATTGGACTTAGCAAAGTAATGACAAAGATGGATGTCAGGAAGACTGTACCATGTTCAATATTTTTAATGTATGTTCATGTTTGTGTTTGTTTAACAAAGAAAAAACCTAATAAAAAGAAAAAAAGAAAATGTCTTCAGACTGCTGGCTCCATTGGCCAAGAAACAGATGAGCATTTCCCCCTAGAATCAGACATGACTGGGACAGAGAAATCTTTACCTTTTTATATAATGTCATTTAGATCATAGAATAACAGAGTTGGAAGGGATCTTGAAGGTCATCTAGTCCAACCCCTGCTGGAGCAGGAGGACCTATTCCAAATATCTCCCTCTAGCTAGGATCAAACTCACAGCCTCCTGATTAAGAGGCAAGAGCTCCACCTCCAGGCCACCAGAGCAGGCATTTAAATTAAATTAACTACAGTTATTACAGCTACTCCCAAGGCACCTATGAGTTCCCTCAGTTCTATCAAGTAATGTTTAAAGGGGCTTTGTTATCTCACCCAAAATTTGATGGGTGGGTGGAGCTCAGGTTTTGTCCCTTTATCCTTACCTGAGTTATCATCAAGCACTTTCTGGCTTACTGCACTTTAACCCAGCAGGGAGGGATGTGAACAGGAACGTAAAAGACTAATTGAATTGCTCAGCCCAAGCAGAAGAAGGGCATGACATTCGTCTTACAAAACGGATTGTTGTAAGAGCAGTTACTCATCACTGGTCCAAGCAGTTGATTCATCGCTGACTAATATTTGGGATGTGAAGCCAGTATCCAACTGTAAAAAAGTAAATTACTTCATTGAGCAGCGAAGAGCAAGTAGATTGAAACTTGATTACATCTTAAGTAATTTTTTTTCTTGAGGTTCTTAGTTTGGTAGATGGAACCTAAAATTTCAATTTCCGTTCAAACTCTGCATTCCTGTGTTGGCGTTTGTTTATCAAGCTATAATTCAGAATTTGTTTATCAAGCTATAATTCAGAGTTTGTTTATCAAGCTATAATTCAGAGTTTGTTTATCAAGCTAACAACAGCTGGTGATTCTACGCTGGCATTCCCCAAAATCCTCATTATTTAGCCCTTGAAAATGAATATGCATGGAGAGGGGACTTTCAACTGTTTATTCTGTTATTGGCTCGTTCATTTTGCTTTTATTACTGAAATGGAAAAGCAAAAATGGGAAAGCTTCTTAACAAGAAGTATTAAAGTTAAAATATACCTTTCTATGCCTTCTGGAATTTTAGCAGGTTATGAACTGCTCTATCACATCTTTAATGCTGTGAGATCTAAAAACAAGACAAGGTTCTTTGCATCCTACTTCAGTGAATTGGGGAAAACATACTATCCTCTTCATATAATTATTTAATGCTTGGAATGACCATAATTTTAGACTAAGTGGTTCTATTTTTTTTCCTGGGCCATCCAATGCCTTAAAGAAATTTCCTTTCTAACTTAAAAAGTTTGCATCTTTCATTTCAAGCATTATTAGATCACAACCCAATAGGTTCAGAGAACAGCAGGGGGTTGCAAGGAACTTCTATGAAGACACGGAAGAAGATGAATGCCTAGCCTTGAAAAGCAAAAACTTGAAATAAAATATTGCAGCACTTGAGTCTCTTGAATGTTCACTGCAAAGAGGGGAAAAATGATGCTTGTTCTTTGTCATTACAGGGAACAGACTGTATAATGAGAGAATAATGATCTCAAGATATAGGACAGTTTCCTATATTGGAACAAAAGGTAGCCCTTGAATTAGGACGATTGAAGCTAACATTCCTGTTGCTAAGCAAAACAGTTGTTAAGTGAATTTTGCTCCCTTTTATAACCTGTTTTGCCACAGTTGTTCAGTGAATCATTGCAGCTGTTAAGTTAGTAACCTGGTTGTTAAGTGAATCTGGCTTTCCCAATTGACTTTGCTTGTCAGAAGTTTGCAAAAGTTGATCACATGACCCCAGGATGCTGCAACCGTCATAAATACATGCCAGTTGCCAAGCATCCGATTTTCGATCAGGTGACCATGAGGATGCTGCAATGGGCATTAAGTGTGAAAAAGGATCATATGTCACTTTTTTTCAGTGTTGTAACTTCAAACGGTCACTAACCAAATTGGTGTTAAGTTGAGAACTTCCTGCATTGAGAAAACAAAATCTTTTGAACAGTAAGGACCATTTGACAGTGAAATGTAATTGCCAGAGAGATGGTGGGCTCCCCTTTCTTGAAATATATTTAAGCGAAGATTGGACAGTCACTTCCTTGAATTTGGAGTCCTGCATGAGCCATGAGTTGGATTAGGTGACCTTAAGAGAGACTTGCAATTTTAAGATTTTAATGACCACCCAGATAAAAAGTGTGATTTTATTTGATGTGTGCCTCTTTATGGAGCTGAAATCCTCTAGAAGATTCATTGAATACATGGAGATGCACAGAAGTTTCTTGCTGTAATAATAAGTCATTTGGACTCTTTGCTAACTCAGAGCCGTGATCCAGTGGTGGGATTTTAAAAAAAATTACTACTGGTTCTGTGGGCGTGGTGTGGTGGGCATGGTTTGGTGGGCATGGCAGAGGAAGGATACTGCAAAATCTCCATTTCCTCCCCACTCCTGGGGGAAGGTTACTGTACAATCTTCATTCCCTCTGCACCCCACCAACCTGCTTTCCAGCTCCATTCTCCTGTGCAGGGCAACAAAAGGAGACCCAGCTGATCATCTGGGACTCAATGGGAGGCCCATTGAATGATGAATAGATGGGGGTGGGACCAGTCAGAGGTGGTATTTGCCATTTCTCCGAACTACTCAAAATTTCCGCTACTGGTTCTCCAGAACTGGTCAGAACCTGCTGAATACCACCTCTGCTGTGATCCCTTCCCAGACAAACCTATATGTTTTCAGGGAAGCTTCAAAATTTATCTTATAGTTCAGGCTTCCTCTTTCTGGTCTCTGGATGTGTTAAGAGTTGAAATACCATCATCATTTCCTACTTAGTCAATATTTACTATTAAATGGGCCTTGGTGGTGCAGGCTGTTAATAGCCTAGCACTTAGCTCCAGCTGCCTGTAATTATTGCAGGCTCGAATCCCACCAGGCTCAAGGTTGACTCAGCCTTCCATCCTCTCGAGGTAGGTAAAGTGAGGACCCAAGATTGTTGGGGGCAATAAGCTGACTTTGTAAAAAATGCCGCTTAGTAATAAGCAGGCATATACAATGGAATGAAGGCTATTGCTGAGCGCATTGGGTTGTATCCCAAAAATTGTAAGCCGCCCTGAGTCTCCAGAGAAGAGCGGGATATAAATACGAATAAAATAAATAAATAAATAAATGGGCAAAATTGGAATTACCAAACTGGGGAGAGCTGCCTTTCTGTTTGTTAGCCCTCGCATCTAAATTGCTCATGTTTATTTTGTTGTTCTTAAAAATATCCAAATTGATTCCTGTATCCCAGTTTTTCAAGTCTAGAATTTCTGAGCAAAGAATCATTGTTAGTCTTTGAATGGTGCCATTGGGGAAAACTTACATAAAACTTACAAAAAATGGGCCTGGTAAACACTGAATTTGACACAGTTAGTTCATACTATTATTCCCAATACATTGAAATCATTTTCTCTCTCTTAGAATTGATGGCAGCTTTTGAGGAGTAGGTGAGCAAAGGCTTTGTGAGATGCCCTTGTAGCCTTAGAGACAACTGAAGGAGTCAGGGGCTGAGTGAGAGAGGGCCCCTCTTGTGCCTTGTCATTGAACCACTCATGTTAGTGTTGACCCATTGGCCAACTCTCTTTAAACAAGTTAGCAACCTGAGTTATTGATACCAAAAACATTAGGGGGTGGGTTTGAAATACTACCAAAACACGTGGTTCGTTTGTTCTGCTTAAGTTCCCTGAAGATAACAGGGCTGATAAAAGAAATATTTCTCCTGAATTTAAATTTGAGGCTATAGATTCACACATTGCATTAAACAAGGATATGGTTCGTTCATTTGACTTTTCCTTACTGGCTATGGGGAGCCAGCCACTGTGGTTTTTAAACCATGTTTTCACAGGTTAATATGTCGTGCAATGCGGCGGTCTACTTTACTCTAAACCATAGTTAAGCACACTATACATTGATGTAATGTGTGAACCTGGTTTAAATGTCAGGCCACTGCAAGTGAATATGAATTGATCGGTTCTCTGCTTAGGTCTTCATTCTCAAAATTGAATCTTGGCAAGGTGGCAAGCAGCCTCTGCTGGCATAATAACAAAGTACAGGAAGAAGTCCCTGAATATGCAAAGCAGAAAGAGGAAAGATTGATCGACTGAATTTATCTGGCATGTTTACCACACACACACACACACACACACACACACACACACACACACGGTGATTTTTCAATTTCTGGAACTGACACCCTGCTCTAAGTCCACTTATTAAGGCCTGCTCTCTCTCTCTCTCTCTCTCTCTCTCTCTCTCTCTCTCTCTCTCTCTCTCTCTCTCTCTCTCTCCCTCCCTCCCTCCCTCCCTCCCTCCACGGAGCTGAGGGGTTGTCACTTCTCCCAAGCGTTGGTTTCCCCCATCGAAACCACCCGGCTGTTCCACAGTGATGGAAACGGGGTGGGCTTGGATGGCTCCGTGGCCATTCGTGACGGTCGGGGACTCCGAGCCTACCTTTCGTTAAAAAAAAAAGGGGGGGAGGCAAAAAGCCAGGCTGGTAAACAACATGCCGGAGCTCCGCCCTGGCCAGCTGGCTTCAAACAAGCCGACTTCTTTGGAGGGGGAAGGGGAAATTCCCACCCACCAATCATTCCCCCTAAAAGAAAGTTGCCTGCGATCGTGTTTAGGAAGGGCGGTGGCGCTTTTGGAAGCTGGGGGCGGGGGGGGGGGCAGGCGAAGGGCTGCCGGCCGGACGGCGTGGAGCGTGGTTTCTTCCACACATCCACCCCCGCCTGCGCCTCTCTCCGCCGGGGCGCAGGGCAGCGTGGAAGCCCCTGTCCGGCAGCCCCACCTCAAACTGTGTGACGCGGGGTTGCCATGGGCACTCTTTTACGCTACAAGGGCTGAGCCGCGGGAGGCGGGCGAGCCGCCAGCGGGAGGGTCGGGGCGCATTTCAGCACCACCGTGGAGGAGGACAGCAGCCTCGGCGCCGCCACTCCGCGCTTCTCTTTCCCCCTCCCTCCCCTCCCGCTCCCGGCTGTCGGGTCTCCCTTCCTGCCCCCCATTTCCCCCTCGTCTCTGGGGGGGACTGGCGGGTCCTGGGGTACCTTGCGATCGTTGCTCTTCCCCCCCGGCGTTCCTTACCAGCTCGGGGCTGAGCCGTCCATTTCTGGGAGGAGACGGAGGGAAGAGAAGGGCAGTGAGGGGCGCGTCTCCCCACCCCCTCGCCGGCAGGCTTGGGGGACGCCAGCGGGGAGAGGGGGGACCTTAAGCTGCCGCTTCCACGAGGCCGTCCCGGTGAGTACTTGGCTCTTCTGGCAGAGGAGCAGGCGGGAAAGACAAGGGAGCTTGGAGTCAGAAAGGCCCCCCCCGGCCCCCCAAGCATTTCGTAACATCGGTTTTTTTGCTATTAGAAGTCCTGCCGTTGTTGTTGTGGTTGTTGTTGTTGTTGTTGGGGATGCTGTTGTGTCGTTGGTAAAGAAGGCAGCGTTCAAAACTCTTCAACCTTGTGTGAAGGGGTCCTTGTATTGGGAAGGCATTCTGGAGACCTGGGAGATTGACCAGACGAAGTTCGACATAGTAGTTCAAATACTTCACGGTTCAAATATAAGGGCTCCTCACATGAAGCTCCGATGTTTGAATGTAGTCTTCTTCTGCAGACCTTGGCCAAGAAGGTCTCTCTCTCCCTTAGGTCCCTGCTAAAACTTCAAAGACCCCTTTCTATAGCCAACTTCACTGTTAAGTATTTGGCTTTCTCTCCAGCCCGACTGCTTTGCCTACAGGCTTTGAACCCAACCGAGGTCAGAAAATCGTTAGGTTAAATAGCCTGATTTGAAATCCATGCAAGACATTGTTGGAAACCCTCTTGATCTGGAGGGAACAATCCAACGAGAATGTGATGGATGTTGGGAACATTTCCCAGTGTCATCCCCATCCATGGCTATTGTTATTATTATTTCTGTACCTCCCCAGAGCCTTGCCTTCAATATTTACCTATGGAATCCAATATCCATTGAAGCATTGGAAGCTTTCAAGAAGAGACTGGACGGCCATCTGTCAGAAATGGTGTAGGGTCTCCTGCTTGGGTTGGACTAGATGACCTACAAGGTCCCCTCCAACTCTGTTAATCTGAATCTGAATTTGGCGGAAAGGTGCAATGTTACTAGCAGAAAAGGCTTGCCTTGCTAAACTCTGAATTTTGTAATCTCAAAAAGTCTCTATATACTTCTAGTTTCACTAACAAGATTCACTAAAATGAGTGAGATTTGGGGAGGGGGGAGATAAAGGGCAAGAATAGGAGCTAAAACCCAAATCATATTGTTATACTAAATGGGGGTTGGGATTGGAATTTTTACACCACTAAATGGAAACATTTAGATTTATGTCTTTCATTTCTGTGACTTTCCTATATGTGCTACAGGTTCATTATACTATACATTATGAGGAAAATTACACTTATAAAAATTTCCATTCAGATAAACAATGTGCATCTATTGTTAATGTTATTGCTTTGCTTTAGGTTAGACAAACTGTCCCAATTCTAGAAGTCGTTAAAGGATGGCATTTTAGATTTAAAAAACACTCTTTAACTGCTTTTCAATGGGTTGCAACTGACTTTATGTACCTGTTGCTTTAAGAATGTATTTATCTCTTAGTATCCTATACCAATGGATAGTAGTGGGAGCTGAATTTCATGAAACTCACAAACTGGGGAAAGACATGCAAGGATCTAACCAGTGTATGTGGCTTTGTGTAGATGTTGTAGGCTTTATGCTCCTGTTTGTATGGTTTCCAGACAACTATTTTCTATTAAGAATCCTGTCTTTATGAATTCCTTGAACTTAGACTCTGTAATGAGAACTGCAATTGATCGAGGCAATGGCAATTTTTAGGCTTACAGGTTTTAAGCTCTGAATATAACCCCTTACTTGTAGAATGTCAGTAGTTAGAAGTAAATACAAATATACCATTAACAGCTCTATAATCGATAGAGCATTCAAAGTCTTCAGCTGCCTTTCCTTTAAAAGCCATTAGGGGGCTCAACGAAGCAATGCAGCTTTCTGAATTCCCAGGATTCTATGGGGACTTGTTGAGTTTTTTATTTTATTATTGTGAACCTTGCTGAATTCCTTCAGTGTCATCCATGGATTAATGAGTGTCTCAGTTTTAAAAAAAAATCCATACAACTATGTGAGGCACAGAGCGTCTATGCCATCCTCTCTGACTGGTCCGAACAGGAAAAATCCCCACATTTGATGAGAAGATCACTTCTGTCCTGTTAGTAAAATTCAAACACCTGGGCTAGACAAGTTTCCACCAATCCCCAAACCCCTCCAGACCAGGGGTCTCCAACCTTGGCCACTTTGAGACTTGTGGACTTTAATTCCAAAGCTGGCTGAGGCATTCTGGGAGATGAAGTCCATGTCACTGCGGTTTTTTTGGTTTGTCTTTCAAGCTTCTAAGCTCATATGATAGCAAGCAGATGTCTGCTAGCCAGCACTGTGTTATCTTGTCTCCATAGTAATGAGATAAGAAAGTCTTGTGATATTTTGATCCATTGCGCATGTGTACAAAGTTTATACTTCACTTCCTGTAACTTCCGTTGTTATTTTTTCTTTGTTTTTTTTCTATATGCCTTGGTGGAGATTAGGTTGCAAACATGTAGCTCCATGTAGGTTTCTTTATTTTATAAATAAAAATGTTTTTAGATTACTTTCCGGGTCTCATTTTTATCAACATTGACAGCAAAGAGAAACATGGTCTATCACCTCTAATTAGCAGGGATGTTTTGGAAGAATTTTTACACCCTGGCAAAAGGTTTTTTTCCAAGCCTTTGAAAATGGTAGCAGAGAAAGGCTTGACAGTCCACAAGTCTTAAAGTGGCCAAGGTTGGAAACCCCTGCTCCAGACCCGTTCCCAAGATCTGACTATTATGGGATGGTGTAAATAAACGGTGTGCTTTTCTTTCTTCTCTAGGATCATGCATATGTGATCCACAGCTAGTTCTTTTTTTCCCTCCAGAGGCATGTGTCTGACTACGTGTCCTCCTCAGGGTGGGAGGGGGAAGAGCAGTGAGGGAAATCACAGATTAGGGAGAGAACTTCTGTGCTTTCATTCAGCTGGACCCCCTTGTGTCTGGTGGAGAGGCTGACATTGAGAAGTTCTACTCCGCCAGAGGAGTCGATTGGGCTGGGAGAGGCAACAAAGCAATGGGAAAGTATGACTGGGCAACCACTGAATGTCCAGTTATGGATCTGCCCTCCTCCTTCTCCTCTTTTCCCCTTTCCTCCTTTTTAAAAAAACTTGGATGATTAACTTTGCTGTCACAGCGAGATGATTTTCCTTTCAAATTTCACCTCCTAATTATCCCCGCCAACTGTCTCAATGACACTCTGGTGACAGGAGAATTTTCTGAATGAATCATTGGTCTGAGGGATTTGCTCTCCACACACTCCCCCCCTCAAGCAATCAGAAGCAGTTTGAGCTGGATCAGATATATTCATTCCTCCTGGCCGGGTCATTGATTGATTGAAGTTGCCTAAGCATTTGCAGTCCGGAGCTTAGAACTTCAAGGAGGTCAAAAGCAGGGGTAACTATTATAGCCTGTCTCTCTAACACGATCCTTCTTGATTTATTCCCTGGTTTGGTTTTTTGTACCTTTCCACATTCTTTATTTTTTTCCAAGGAGTCAGTAGCCCAAAGCTGCAATGAATCAGCACTAGAGCTATCCCTTGGAAGAAATCATCGGATTCTCTTAAGGCTCTTTCCATCCTTCTTATTTTCCATCACAGCTGCAGCTGGGCAACAACATGCTGGAGCAGAAGTAGAACATGTATTTGTGGGGCAACCCAGCATCCTTCATTTTATCTCTGGCTTGGCTTGAAAGCAAATCTCAAAAGCAAATCTAGGGTTTGTTTTTACATGGAAGCTCAGTTTTAGATCTCGGGCAATAATACAAATGTAGGAGAACAGGGTAGGTGAGGGGGCTGTATGAAAACTGCTTTTCTACATGAATCAAGAACTATCCAAATGAAATCCATTTCAATTTAGTGTCTTGTGTGTGTGTGTGTGTGTGTGTGTCTGTATTGTGTTGACAAGTCATATTACAAAAATCCAATAATTTGGTTTCCAATTTTGACTGGAGCGGGTTGGTCATTTGGATGCTTGCACTTTTTAAAGGAAATCCAAGGAAAATAATAATGATAACAGATAGTCATGACTAACTCAAATTTCACTACCGTTGATGAGTCGACTTACTCCAGACTAAGGATGGCTTCAATATTATTGTGTATGCCTTTAAGTCAGTGTTCCTGCAGTTTTCTTGGCAAGATTTCAGAAGTGATTTGCCCTTGCCTTCTTCTTAAATATCTTTATTGTAAATAAATATCTTGATTGACCACATCTACATATTTTTTTAGAAAGCAGGTTATGAAACCTTTTTGTTCTGGTGGATGTTGGTTTAATAACTTTCATTTAAGCCATGAAGTTTAATCTATTGTGTGAATCAGACCCGTGTGGTTTTATTTTTTTCCCCTTGTCCCCATTTCTTTTCACAATGCAAGAGCTTGTTTTGCAGAAAGAAGGAAATTAGACACTGTATCATTATAAAATATATCGTTCGTCTATTGTTAGAAACATAAGAAAAGCTTGCAGATGTCATTCTGAACCTTCTTGATTCAATTTTAAAGACTTGTCCAGTTCTTTCAAACTCAGCTATTACCTGTAATGAATGATTGCAGTTTTATGAATGGCCTCAGACTGAGGCTTTCTGTCAAGAAAACCTCCTTCCTTTCATATTTTCTGGATGTAATTGAAGCAAGCTTCCTTCCCCGTATCCTTTCCTCTCATTAACTTAAGAGATGACCTGGATGCTTTGTTCCTTCCTGGCCACTGGCCTTGGCCCTGATAGCTTCACTTATGAACATCTTGTCATTTTGCTTTTTATTTGTTTGGCTCCTGGCACTTTCCAGCATTGTTAAACTCTGTTAAATGAGGAGGTTTTGTCAGACTTTTCTAAACTGCTCAATCAGTTGGGATGGGTTTTTTCATGTCTCTACTGGCAAGTGTGTGCATTGGCATCCTTCTATCATCAAAAATTAGTCTAAATGGTCCAAAACTTTGGGTTTTGAACAATAATATTGAAGCCAGCCTTAGTAAGTAGACTTACTTACTTAGTAAGTAACTCATCAAAAGTAGTGAAATTTGAGTTAGTCATGACTACCTGCTGCCCTTATTATTTTCCTTGGATTTCCTTTAAGAAATGCAGGGCAGCACCCAAATTACTTACCAGCTCCAGTGAAAACTGGAAACTAAGTTATTGGGTTTTCTTAGTATAACTTTTCAAGCAAAGATGAAGAACACTTTTTTTAATTCATATTTATATGCCGCCCTTCTCCGAAGACTCAGGGTGGCTTACAATTTTTGGGATACAACCCAATGTGCTCAGCAATAGCCTTCATTCCATTGTATATGCCTGCTTATACTAAGCGGCATTTTTACAAAGTCAGCTTATTGCCCCCAACAATCTTGGGTCCTCAATTTACCTACCCCGAGAGGATGGAAGGCTGAGTCAACCTTGAGCCTGGTGGGATTCGAGCCTGCACTAACTGCAGGCAGCTGGAACTTAAGTGCTAGGCGTTTAACAGCCTGCACCACCAAGGCTCTTCCAAGCCTTTTGATGGGAAGGGATGCCAATGGTCCAACTAGGTATAAACTCGGTCTACTGCAGATTTGGTAACTTCTAGCCCAGCCCATGGTTAATATTACCCACCAGTTTTCCCCACCCAGTCTGTAAAGCTCTTGAATATTGTTCTGGTCTTCCATCTTAAGCTTTAATTATACCTGTTTCTGTCTTGGGGTTGACAATATATATGGTTTCAGCAAATCTGATTTTTGATCCTTAAAAACTTTGGACCAATTGCTCTGTCTCTCAGCTCAACTTGGCTCATGGACTATTGTAGGGAAAATGTGGAGCAGGGAGTGTAATGTTCATTACCTTGAGCTGCTGAAGGAAATGGGTATAAAATCTAACAAGTCATGACTGTCCTAAGTTCTTAAGAAGATGTTGTGAATACAGGAATTAATAATTCTAACATTTGACTTACTCTGTGACCAAATTGACATTATATAACAAAGTTCTCTTTACTGTCTGTTTTATTCCACAGCATTTCCTTGGGAGGTTCATGATTTTATCTGTGGCAAGATGACAGTTTGTATTTTTGCCAAAAAATCCAGTGAATCATCACATTAATTCTTTAGAAGTGCATGCTTGGCAAGAATCCAACCATCGTAAGTTTTTAAAATGCTCTCTTCTTCCTAGAAATTATATTGAACAAGTGGATCACCTGTAGTAGTAATAGTAATGGGAGATATTTTCTTGCAACCAGTTGGACAGTGCAAATGTTCAAGGGAGATGAGGTTTTTCATCAAGAAAAAAATTACAAGTGTATTCCACAGCAACCTATCAGGTCCAATAAACAACATGATTCTTTATAGATTCCTGACCTATGACACAGAACTGAACAATTGAACACAGTTCATCCCCTTCTCGTGGTGTCTCATAAACCAGATTTTCTACTGAACTAATCTTATTAAAAGTGGGAAAGAGTCATTCACTTGGGTAAAAGCAAAAAACTCTTTTGGAAAAAAGTCATTTGCCTGCCTTCCATTGAGGATATAGATATAGATATCTATAGCTAAAGTTGTTAAAAGTGACTCCCAATTAAGTGGGGAAAGGTGGAAGGACCATTCCACAACCAAGGCATCACAACAGACAGAACAATATCCTTGCTAAAGCTCCAGATTTTAAAAAAATCAATGACAAGATTGGTTCCCTGTGAGCCTATTGTTTGCACCAACATACCAACTAATGTACAGAGATTGAGGGACAAAGTGGGGAAATCTGTCCTGTCAAATCCTTAGAAAATAGAATTGTTTTTAAGCTGAAAGTTGGCTCCTTGTATACTTCCCCTTATTTCCCCCCAGATTTTACTAAAAGCAAAGTAGCATATGGTTATGGGTTACTTATTAAGCGTTTGATTGAGATGACTAGAATGCTAATAGCATGAAAAGATTACAGTAGCAAACCATGCATTATCTTGAGATAAGATAGTATTATAAAGGCTCTCAATGTGGTTGTTGACATTAGCTTAATGGGAGTAGTTCTTGAGAGTCCCTACTAAAAGAGATTGACTCATTTTTATTGCATGTCCTCTTCCTTTTAGAGCCTTCTATTTTTCCATTTCTTACTCATGGGATGGAATGAAGTGAGAAGCACTGTTCACAAAGTTTCATATCACTATCAGATCTTTTCACAATTTTGTGGTGTTGCCAAATTCTGGTCTTTTAGTAGCATTTTATTTTGTGACTTGGGTGCCATCAAAACTGTGACATGTGTTCTCCTATCCCATGTCCTTTATGTAGGCACATAGAAGGAATACATAGATCAACTACTTTTGAGGTTCTCAGGAAGAAATTAATGTACAGTATTGGACTGGGTGGACTGAATAGGGGACTAGATACTAAAACATATAAAGAATGGTTGCAGGAATTGGGTATGTCTAGTTTGATGAAAAGAAGGACTAGGGGTGACATGATAGCAGTGTTCCAATATCTCAGGGGCTGCCCCAAAGAAGCGGGAGTCAAGCTATTCTCCAAAGCATCTGAATGCAGGACAAGAAGCAATGGCTGGAAACTCATCAAGGAGAGAAGCAACCTAGAACTAAGGAGAAATTTCCTGACAGTGAGAACAATTGACAGTGAGAACAATTAATCAGTGGAACAATGCCTCCAGAAGTTGGAAATGTTCCAATACTGGAAGTTGTTAAGAAGAGATTGGATAACCATTTGTCTGAAGTGGTGTAGGGCCTCCTGCCTAAGCAGGGAGTTAGACTAGAAGACCTCCAAGGTCCCTTCCAACTCTGTTTATTCTATTCTATTCTATTTTTCCAAATGGATGCTATGATGGACATCGGCATTATCCTAAATCAGCTAAATCCCATCCAGTTTGTTTTTCTCTTTCTCCAAAGTGGATGTTTAGAATTCCTCCAGTAGAGCTGGGCTTGGTCAAATTTTGGTTAGGTCTGCCATATTTTAAATGAAATATTTGTCACCATTTTTAAAAACCTGTGTTGTCTTTTCTCTTTTGCTTTATATGTGAATTTTAGCAAACAGAGGATCAATTTTTCCCCTAAAATCCTTCAGCATGCAGTCTGATGCTCTTCTGTTTTCTGACTCACAAGGCAGGCAGGCCTTTGATTACATCTATGCCTATCTAAGGCTTCAGGATTTGCTCCATTATCTCTGGTTTCCATGGCAGCTGCATCTCTTTCCAGGGGTTTCTCTATAAGTCATCTACCCTTTTCTTCATCTCTGTTTTCCGTCAGCCAGGAACTAATCTAAGCCTTAACTTAATTTTAGAAGCAAAATTTGAACAAGGTGCATGAGTGTAAAAGATAGATTGATGAATGAGTCCATGTCTGGGAAAGATATGTTTTAATGTGCATGACAATTCATCAGATATTTTGAAGGATGGGGTTCCAGGCTGCAGTTTTTCCAGATGCCTGGAGATGCCAGGAATCTAAGCTAGATCTCTGTATATAAAGTTCTATATACCAATTAGCCTTCTACTTCTAAACATTGGCTTCTCAGCAAACTACAAGTGTCTTTGACTTATAATAGTTCTTTAAAAGTTCTCAAACAGGGTCAGTTTGATCTAGTGGTTAAGGCAGCAATTAGAAACCAAGGAGATTGTGAGTTCTATCTTGCCTTAGGCATGAAAACTGGCTGCGTGACTTTGGACCAATCACCAGGAGACTGTGAGTTCTAGTTCTGTCTTGGGCATAAAAGTTGGCTGGGTGACTTTGCGCCAGTCCTCCTTTCTCACCCCAACTCACTTCATTAGGCTGTTGTTCAATGGTTAGTGTCATAGTTCCGTGTAAGGAACTCTGAGAAATCAGGACTCTAACACTTTCTTCAGGTTCAAGAGATCCTTTATTGAGTACATCATATCGGCACTTAGAAAAATGAAGCTAGCTCAAGAAGTGCAAGGACCTACCAGGTACATTCTATCACATGTGGTGTGCATGTAACTATGCAAGAAAATATTGGAGATTGATACAGACATGGATGGAGCAAATGGTGGGAGAGCATATTCCATTTAAGTCAGAATTATTTCTCTTAGGAATAATGACAGAAGATTATAGGAAAGGTATAACATATTTAATAATACATGTATTGATAGCGGTGAGAATGGTTTCTTAAGAGCCTGTGTGGCTGAGGTAGTGGCTGTGTGTCCTTCAGCCAAAAGGTGTTGTAGCTACCTGGGTAGTGGGCTGTGTGATGACCTTCTGAGTTTTATTGTTGTGACATCCTGGGTCTTGTGCTGTAATCTCCTGGGTCGTTGTCTGTGTTGCAACCTCCTGAGGTTTTGTGTTGTAATCTCCTGAGTTCCATGATGTAGTATCCTGGGTGGAAGGCTGTGATGTGACATTCCGGGCCTTGGTTTGGCTCTGAGTTTTAGGTCTGGCTATGTGTTTATAGTGTGTGTCAGTTTGCTTAGTTTGGGGGTCGGAGAGGGGTGTAGCAGCTGGTGTTGCAGCCATGGTCTGGTTACTGGACGGTGGTTGCCTTTGTCTGAGAGATTGGTGGTGGCATCATGTGTTATTTTGGGTCCAGTGTTGGTTTTCATGGCTGGGACTCATTTGTTGATTAAGGCTAGTTTCCAGATGTCTGGTAGGTGGGGCGTTTATTCATGTTATGGGGGTGTTTCTCTATTTCGATGGCTTCCCTAATTATTCTCTTGTTGAAGTGTTCAGTGTTGGAGATAAGTTTGGATCCCTCAAAATCAATTTCATGTCCTGTGGCTTTAAGGTGCTGGAAAAGGGAGGAAGTTTTTTCTTCTTTTCTGACTGCGTTCTTGTGTTCTGCAATGCGTGCATGTATTCTCCTGTTGGTTTGTCCAATGTATGTGGCTGGGCAAATTTTGCACGGTATTTCATAAACTCCTTGGTTTTCTAGCTGGATCTTGTCTTTGGGTTTTCTTAAGATGTTGGCTATTTTTTGGTCAGTGCCAAAGGCTGTCCTGATATTGTGTTTGTGGAGAATTTTGCTGATTTTATCTGTGGTGCCTTTGATGTAAGGGAGGAGGGCGATGCCATTGTCCTGTTCTGTGTCTTGGTTTTTGGGGGGAGTCTCCCTTAGGATTAGGTTGGTGATTGTGTTTTGTTGGAGTCCGTTGGACATTAATACGTTAGTGAGGGTGTGTAATTCTGTTCTCAAGTGGTCTTTGTTGGCTTGGTGTTTGGTTCTGGAGATGAGGGTCTTGGTTACGGAGTTGATCTGTGCAGGGTGGTGATGGGATTGTGCATTTAAGTAGTGGTTGGTGTGTGTCTTCTTCTGGTAGATGGTGTGTCCCAGGGAGCCATTGGCTTTTTTGTAAATTAGGATGTCCAAGAACGCAAGTTGGTTGTTGGTTTCTGTTTCCATGGTAAATTGTATTTTGGGGTGTAGGCTATTGAGATGTGTGAGGAAGTTGTCCAGTTTTTCTTTCCCATGTGGCCAAATTACGAAAGTGTCATCTACATATCTAAGCCAGAGTTTGGGTTTGTGTTCTGATTTGTCTAGAGCATTGGTTTCAAAATGTTCCATGTATAGGTTAGCAATGATGGGTGAGAGGGGTGATCCCATAGGTGCTCCTTCTATCTTTGTCCATTGTGGATGA
>CM019162.1:9002552-9055052 GCA_009733165.1 Naja naja
ACGTTATTCCACCCACAATGTAAAGAATGTCAAATTCCCCATTTTGTGTAACAAAACACTATGACACCAGATCATACTTGGTATGGTCTTTTGATCAGAGAGGTGGCAAGCCTGGAAAAACTGAACAGACAATAAGTCAGTTTCTAGAAGTATATCAAATATTGCCAGATCACAAACTCTGTATGGATAAATGAGCAAAAATTGCTCATTGTTACTAGTCAGATGATCTCTTGAGTGGAAATGAACAAACGAATGAAATGAATGGTAACTTTTTTAAAAAAAAATTAAAAACTGCTTGCCTGCCATGTTTGATGGTGTATTTAACTGATATAATAACCTTTAATTACACAGCTGTGTCATTTTCACTTAATTACATTCATAGAGTTCAGATTTAAAATCACAACATTGGAACATTTAATTTTACAGCAACCCATTATAAATGTCCAGGAAAACAATGCCTCCCAAATGTTCTGTTGGCAACGTTCAGAAACTGATTTTTAATTTTTCTTTTGCCATTTTCCTTTTTCCTCCTCCTCCTTTGAGAGAGGGAGGCGGAGATTAATTAACTTAAATCTTTTGCTCCAAATGACTGCTCAAATGAAGGCTACAAAGAATAAATAAAGCCCAGGGGCAACTTTGAAAAACCACGAAGATCTTTCTCCTCTCTGGAATGATGTTAGCTCATTTGTTCCCTCATTTTTCACTCAGGGCTGGGCTGCTCAGGGTTTGCAGGGGGTCGGGAGAGCCCCTAGCTAAGATTCTGTGCAGTTCGGAGAACCCCTAAATCCCACTCAGGGTTGGCACTGCCCTCCTTGCACCTCCCCTCCCAGGAGTCCCCAAGCGGCCAGTTTTGGATGAAGGTAAGCACTGGGCATGCACAGAGCCTCCTGGAAATTCGGGAAAGCCAGAAATGGGCCCATTTCTGGCTTCCAGAGAGCCTCCAGAGTCTGGGGAGGGCAAAAACACCCCACCCCCCACCATGGTACAGGAGCCTGACTAGGCCACACCCACCATGGCCACGCCCACCCAACAACCAGGCAAAGAACCCTTTGCTAAAATTTTTGAAGCCCACCCTTGGAGCTATATAATCTGAGCTAAATTATCAATGATCACTTGATGTGTATACCTAAAGCATTCAAGCATAACATCCAGGGGTGGGATTCTACCAATTCGCACCTATTCGCTAGAACAGGTTGTTAGCATTCTAAGCAGTTCAGAGAACCAGTTGTTAGAAGAAATTACTGGCCTAATCCTGTAAGGAAGGCAGGAAGGAAACATTCTGGGGTTGCTTACAGAAACTGCCTCTCCGTTAACCCTTATTGCATTCTTGGCAGGGCTAGACTTCCTGTCTCAGGAACTTCTCTGGAGTTTTTTTCCCCTCCTTTGCTGGTACTTTGCTTGTGTGGAGTGAATGGCCCTGAAAAAAGTGACTTATGACCATTTTTCACCCTTATGAGTGTTGCAGCATCCTCACAGTCTTGAGAGGCCAGGCAAGGAGATGCATGCCTCAATGTGAGTGATATTGAGTTGGCCATGCCCAGCCAATAACATAACCACCAAGCCACGCCCACCCAGTCACATGACCACCAAGCCACACCTACCACCTAAGCCACACCCACAGAACCAGTTGTTAAAAAATTTGAATCCCACCCCTGATAACATCCCCTAAATTGGGGGCTACTTAGATGGTTCAACAGCTGTCAGATGCAGGTAACCAGAGGCACTCATAAATAGCTACAGAAAGCAATTGTATTGTCTTCTACCCAAGTTACAAGAGTCTCTCCAGACTCCTTGCTTTCCCCTGGGAACAACCAGATAGGCTTCATGGATCTTGAGGGGAGGTCAAAGCTTATGCCTCTTGATTCCATACAAGGCTCTAAGCTAGGTCCTCACTTGACCCTTCCTTCCAACCTAGCTGCCAGTTTCCCAACACCAGCATGATTAAAGAAGAATTTAGGGAATTGTAATTAAATACACACAAGGGAGAGTATCGGAATAGAGAAAGTGTATTATTGCTTTCTGACTCATATCATCAGAGATTGTGGGAGCTTCATCACTGGAAGCTTTCAAGAAGAGACTGGACTGCCATCTGTCAGAGATGGTGTAGGGTCTCCTGCCTGGATGGGGGGTTGGACTGGATGACCCCTTCCAACTGTGTTAATCTGGATCTGTATCATATCTTGGTTTAAGAACAAAGCCTCTGCCTGTGAATTCAAAATCATGTTTCTTATGGACACAAATGAGAATTTAACAGAAGGTTGAGACAGGCATCTGTAATGAGTTCTTTTGTCAATATCCAAATTCAGTGAACTCCCAGCTTCCAAATCCTCAGAGGGCCAACCTAAGCCTCCTTGGGTAGCAATCTCAATTGCTTTCCACTCCTTTCCCCCAGGTCTACCACTGCTGCTGCTACTAGTAGTAAATTACTACTGTCTCCTAACCCCAGGCTGCTTCCAGTTCTCTATTTTCACAGTCGTGCAGAAACAACCTCCCTTCTACTCCACAACAACACCCAGATGATTTTTCTGCTCTGCTTTTATAGATGCTCAGTGCTGGACAGCTATTCTGGCAGGGGAGGGGTCTTAAAAGGAGGGGGCTATTAGCTTTTCAGCAGCCTGGCTTCTCACAGCATCTTGATATTTTTATCTCTCAGGGAAAACAAAATAATTCCTTGCTTTGGATCTTTTATTTGCAAAGCAGGAAAGGTATGGTTTAAATACTGTAGCCTGTTCAAGCTGTCGGCCATGCCTAAAGGAGCATTTTTGATGATATTCTTTCCCTTGAAAACATACAATAGGTTATGGAAAGAAAGAAATTATGTCACTTTGAAAGAAAAAGTAAAGTATAATTGCATTTATAACTGATGTCAAATAATTGAAAATGGCTTCTTTATAATCTTCCTTCCTTCCTTCCTTCCTTCCTTCCTTCCTTCCTTCCTTCCTTCCTTCCTTCCTCTTCCTCTTCCTCCTCTATTTTCTATTTTCTTTCTTATGTATTCACTATTCTTTCTTATTTGGTTCTTTTCCTAATATTTGTATTACTGTATATTAACCCCCAGCCCAGGTTTTTTTTTACTTGATTAACTTCAAGTCAATCAACTCATTTACTCCTCCAGAGAAAGTATTTTCACGATAATTTCACAGTGCCTCTCTGAAATTGAGACGGCTTGATTTCGGCCATTTGAAACTGAGAAGCATCTATTTCTGAGATTCTCCCTCTGTTTTTTTCTTCTTCTTCTGCTGTTTCCTGCTAAACAGGAATTTCTTTGCTGTTATTCTGACAGTGGTTGGCTTGCCTCTTTGTATTGAAATTTTCTTCCCTGCCTGTTTCATTGCAAAATAAAGAAGAAGAAAAACTAGTGTCAGTTTCTGTTTCTGCTCTAATTGTGTGTGGGAGGGGCATTAGCTGGCCCCACCAGCATTTATTGAAGCTTCAAATTGCAGTAGCAGGACTCATATGAGTGTTTGGGTGATGAAACTAGCAGCACACGGAGTAAGTGTGGAAGTGCCTTATGTCAACATGGGGTTGTTAGGTACACCTTGTGGTTGGCTTGTTTTAATGCTGCTCTAAGTGGCGAATTGTGCATTTTTATTAGTCCAACTGAGCTAAAGTTGTATGATTCAGAATAGAACGGGGGAACCCCAGCAGTAAAGCTATCAGGGGGAAAAAAAGAAATCCAAAATTCCCACTTGAGCAACACATTTAATAGGAACAAGCAAATTAAGATAAATGAGCATGCAAGAACTCTTCAACCGCTATGCTGCAGGAATAAGTGATGGGGAAGAAAACAAAATAGAAATGCTATATATTAACTGCATGCTTTGGGAAGTAGCAATAGCAATAGCACTCATATACCACTTCACAGTGCCTCTCTAAGCAGTTTACAGAGTCAGCATATTATCCCCAACAATCTGGTCCTCATTTTGCCGACTTCAGAAGGATTAGAAGGCCGAGTCAACCTTGAGCCGGTCAGGATCAAACTGCTGGCAGTGGGCAGAGTTAACTATAGCAATAGCACTTAGGCTTATATACCTCTTCATGGTGCTTTACAGCCCTCTCTAAGCAGTTTACAGAGTCAGCATATTGCCCTCAATGATCTGGGTCCTCATTTGACCCAGGATGGAAGGCTGAGTCAATTTGAGCCTGGTGAGATTCGAACTGCCAAATTTCAGGCAGCCGGCAGTCAGCAGAAGTACCCTCAGTACTGCATTCTAACCACTGCACCACTGTGGCTCACAGTAGGCAACTGCTCTACTTCAAACTGCAACAAAAAACTATGAGCCATACTATGTTGTAGGACATTTAGGATTAGAATGTATTAGAATTAGAATTAGGAATTAGAATTAGGAATTAGAATTAGAATTAGAATTAGAATTAGAATTAGAATCTTTAATTGGCCGAGTGTGATTAGACATACAAGGAATTTGTCTCCGGTGCATAAGATCTCAGTGTACATGCAACAATAGTGATAGATCATTATCATAATTGTAAAAATACATTTGTCATAAAACATTAGATACAATACTTAGTGATAGTCATGGATACTAAATAAGCAATCGACATAAATCATACTAGGATGCTAAGCAAACAATATAAATAATATGATACAAGCAACAAAGTTATAGTCATAAAAAGATAAGGAGACAGGGAATAGTTTAGTTTTTGAATAGTTTATTCAAAATTCTGTACACGTTCTGGGTAAAAGGAACACTGTAATAACATTTACAGGCCTAGGGCAGGTGTCTAAGGTGGGCATCTATGTCAATACTTCACAGAGTTTCTCTCAAGCCAGGTTCAAGTCAGTGTCGATTCAAGGTTCTCAGTTCAGTAAAGAGCTACATGAACATATAAATTTGCATTAAAACCCTTCATAAATGTTTTGAAGTTGAGGAGAATGGCCCCTATGCAAATCTTGAAGGCATGCATGAAGAGCATAGTCAATATCTCCTTGGCCAGTGGAATTGCTGAAGTTATAATTTCTTCCTCAACTCCAGATCAATCAACTGCTCAACAAATCAATCAATTCTAACTTGGGTTTTTGTCATGCAACCATATTGCCCAATGTATTAACTTTTAAGATGTTCCTGACTTCTTCCTCTTTTTGTGCTTTCTTCTTAGTTGACCACCTGATTTCAGGATGACTGAGGGTTTAGATCACAGATTCAGTTATCTCACCTGGGAACAGATTAAAATACTGGATCAAGTGCTGACTGAGGTGATCCCCATTCACGGAAGAGGAAATTTTCCAACTTTAGAGGTAAAGCCAAAAGATATCATTCATGTTGTCAAAGAGCAACTGATAAAGAAGAAAATCATTGTCCATGACATCCGCTTGAACGGATCCACAGCGAGCCACATCCTGGTTAAGCAAAATGGCACCAGCTACAAAGACCTGGACATCATTTTTGGTGTGGAGCTTCCAGGTGAGCATGAATTTCAGGTTGTGAAGGAATCTGTCTTGAATTGCCTCTTGGATTTCTTACCGAAAGGTGTCAACAAGGAAAAAATCACAGCACAGACCATGAAGGAGGCTTACGTTCAGAAGATGGTGAAAGTATCCACAGATCATGATCGCTGGAGCCTCATCTCCCTGTCCAACAACAGTGGCAAAAATGTGGAGCTCAAGTTTGTCAACTTTCTACGGCGGCAGTTTGAGTTCAGTGTAGATTCTTTCCAGATCATCCTTGACACTGTGTTGGATGTCTACAGTGATGCGAATGGCAAACTGACAGAAGATGCAGAGCTGTCTGTTGTTGCTGAGAGCATGTATGGAGACTTTGAGGAAGCTATGGACCACTTGAAATACAAATTGATTGCTACAAGGAACCCGGAAGAGATCCGTGGAGGAGGTCTTTTGAAATACAGCAATCTTCTGGTCCGGGATTTTAAGCCAGCGGATGAAGCGGAGATTAAGTCATTGGAACGTTACATGTGTTCTCGGTTCTTCATTGACTTTCCAGATGTAGCTGAGCAACAACGGAAGATTGAGTCTTACCTGCGCAACCACTTCATTGGGGAAGAGAAGAGCAAGTATGACTACCTGATGACTTTGCGTGGAGTTGTGAACGAGAGTACAGTCTGCCTTATGGGCCACGAACGAAGGCAAACGCTAAATATGATTGCAATCCTGGCTCTCAAAGTACTTGGAGAGCAGAACATCATCCCCAATGTAGCCAATGTAACCTGCTACTATCAGCCTGCCCCTTATATCAGCGACAGGAACTTCAGCAATTACTATATCGCTCATGGACAACCATCTATTATCTACCAGCCCTATTCCTTCCACATACACATGCAAAGTGGTATGGTGTAGCCAATCACAAAACCTCCTTGCCTTACATCAGTGCTCAATCAACTCTTCCTTTGCCCTTGCTCCACCCAACAGTTCTCTTTGAAATAAAGCCCTCATTAAAGCAAATTTTCCCACTACTTTCAATTAGCAGGACATCTTTTGGTGTGTGTGTACCCACCTGTACATGTATGTCATTGCAAATGACCATCCATCGGCCCAGACCTTGAAATAACCTTCAGGCAGCTTGGGAAAGATTGACTTGTACATGGGGGGGGGGATTGTATTTTGATTAACTACACATTGCATACTCAGCTAGTGCCGTAAAATGATGATCTCTTTGTTTTCTTCATGTGCCAATTTATGTTCTTCTCTCTTTATTGCAATAGTTGGCCAAGGCTAGAAAAGGGTAGCTGGCGATAAGGTATTACAAGTGTCACAAGGGGATGGGAGATGATGTCATGCCTGCAGAAAAGTGCAACAACCATGAGAGTTGACTATGGAAGCAGCTTTCTTCAAGTTGGTACCTTTCCGATGGTGTTTGGTTACATGTCCCAGATCATCAAACATTGCTGGTTGGGAATTTTGCGAATTAAAGCCCAACATTGGATTTAAATTTTCCTGGGCACCAGGTTGGAGAAATCTGGTATTGATATAGCTTTCCTCAAGGTGGCTTCCAGACTTGTGAACTTCAACTCCCAGAGTTCTCAGCAATTATCATATTATCTGGAAATTTGGGGAGATGGTTCAGATATCTGGCGATGCCCAGGTAAGGAAAGATTCTAGATGTTTCGTAGCGACTAGGTGATCTTCATGATTTCTAACAAAACTTGAAGAGTGGAGAGAAAGAATGCTTCTGAGCACTTTTAGAAGTTCTGCTATGGTTTGTAGAAGGAATTCCAGCCCTTTCATTCTAAATGGTGAGAAGATAGAAGTTGCCCTTCCATATATGAATTGTAATTGAAAGTGAGGATATTAATTGAATTAGATAAAGGTCTGGCATTGCCCGGTTGAAGTTTCTGCTGGATGAGGAATAGGTAGTCCCACAACCCCCTTCACTGAGATTTAAGTTATCATTTTCTCCCCTTCAAGGACCACCCATACAAAATTGCAGCTAGTGGCATCCATTGCCCCAACAACATCATGCATGAAAACTATTTTCTGGCTACCAGATCACATGCACCTAAGCCTATGCACATTCCATGTTTAAGTATGACCTCGATACAAGCATACCTCAGAATCATGTGGCAATGAAGGACAGGGCCAAGAGAGAACCATAGCAATGAACTAGACAGATCGAGAGTCATTTCATGTTTATTCCCAGACTTCAGACACCAAAGCTATAAAACTTGTCTCCAGAAGTTGTGGATGTTCCATCATTGGAGGCTTTTAAAAAGGAGATTGGACAGCTATTTGTCAGGAATGGTTTAGGGTCTCCTGCTTGAGCAGGGGTTGGGCTAGAAGACCTCTAAGGTCCCTTCCAAATCTCTTATTCTATATTCTGTAAAGCTAAAGAGAGAAAACAAGTCCTTGACTGGAGAGGCAATTGGTTAATGTTGGTGTTTTCTTTGGTATGTTGGATGGAGCAAGATGTTTTAGAAGGCACAGGAATGTCACTGAAAAGGACAGCCCTGTTTAATTCATGCTCCACTTTGTCTTCAGCCGTGGCCATGAAATAATGTTTTTCTCCCCTTGAAGAATGTTTTCATAGCATGAAATGCTTCACATCTCTGAGATGAATGTTTGAACAGGAGCTTAGATTCTGACTTGAATTTATGTGGTACCCATATGCAGTGCTTGGCAATTTAAATATGCCACATGAATTTTATTTAGGAGGAAGCATCTCCTCCTAAATGCATGTATATTGTATGTGTGTGGGTGGGTGTGCGTGCACACACAAACACACGTGCAAACACATGCTTTCAAAGGGATATTCCGGAACAGAATGGATAGAATGATGGATAAAAGACACAGAAGCGATACTGATCCAAAATAGAGGTACCCTTTCAAAAATTCAAAAAAGTGTGGGGTATTTCTAATGCATCATTCTGAAATTCACACCAAATATTAACTGGAGCAACAGTGGGTGAATTAGGATCTTTAAGAAAAAGCTGAGCCCTTTAATCTCCTCTTGTCCCTAAGAGCTGCATTCAAGGAAAGGTAGACACACCAAATATTGTGTGTCTGGCGTTGAAAAAAAACACAACCTCACATTCTTCTTGTCATTGTTTTAAAAACGTGTCTTTTTCCCAATGAGACAAGAAAAGAGAGATTTCTTGTGCCAAAGTGCCTGCTCCCACTGTATTTTTGTAGAATTTAACTGAGAGAAAAATCAGCAAATATTTTGAGCTAATCATATATTCTGTAATTCTTTGCAACGCTTAAGGGGGAAAGAAGCCTATCATCGCCAATGCTGGGTTTTTAAATATGTGTTCCCCATAATTTTTTTGTACAATTAAATAGATTCCAAGAGTCTGAGCTGAAGCCTGGTTTCAATATTTCAAAAGAAGAACCATAGCATCACTCAGGAGGGACCCTAGAAATAACTTGGTTGCCAAAACGATTTGCAGATTTCCTGGGTGCAAATTGCAATGACCCCCATCCTTAATGCTTTTGTAGAAAAAGGATGAGGTGTTTATCAAAACCCAGTCATGTACAGTAATAAAAGCTTTATTCTCAGAAATCAGATTTTTTTTAAACACAGGCAAGGACAGCCTGTTTCTTAATCTCCCAAAGCATACAATTTATCTTTAGTCCTTGATTTTGTTAGGTTACTTTGTCCAAAACTAAAAGTACAGATAAGTCCTTGACTTATGACTGCAATTGAGACCACCACTGCCATTGCTAAAGCAAGGTTAGTCACACTCAATTTTATGACCTTTTTGTCAGGAATGATAAGTGATTCACTGCAATGAAATGAATCACACAGGCATAAAGGAAATCCCTCCATTGACTTTGCTTGTCAAAAGCCAACTGGGAAGATCAGTGATCCCGTGATCACATGGTGATCACATGACACACACCCCCAGGAAGCTGCAACGGTCATAAATACGGTATGTGTCGGATGCCAAGTGCCTGAATGGTGATCACATGACCTGTATGGCTTGAAGGGTGAGGACCAGCTGTAAGTCACTTTTGTCAAGGCCGTTGTAACTTTGAACAGTCACTAAATGAGCGGTTAGATAACAGATGAGAGATAATCAGAGTTGGAAAGGATCTTGTAGGTCATCTAGTCCAACCCCCTGCCCAAGCAGGAGAGCCTACACCATTTCTGACAAATGGCAGTCCAATCTCTTTGTTTCTGACAGTCTCTTTGATTGTAAGTCAAGGACTACCTGTATTTTTCTTCTCATGTGATATGAATCAGAAGGATCCTACTCCAATTTTCTCCATGAATACCAAGCAGAGGAAAACACTTAATAATCCCTTTACATTTTTTTCACCATCAGTTTTGGCTATCTTGGATGCACCTGAAATACGAAAATTGGAAGGGACTTTTCGCCCTGGAATTAAAAAAAAAATCTTGAGAATTTCTTTCTCTAAATGTTCTTGCAAAATCAGAAGACCATTTTCCTGGGAGAAAGGAATAAGTATTATAAACCAGTTTAAGTTTGTAAAGTTCGAGGAAAACAAAGCATCCAAGATCTAGTTGGTTTTCCTCAGCTACAGCTAATGCATCTTCCTAATACATGTCCTTTACCATGTACTCATGGGTATCATTCTGATGATGTAATATATTCAGTTTTTGCTTTTGATCTTTGACTTAGAAAGAGTGTAGCCAGGAAAAGGTGTGCCTTTTAGTATTACTATGTACGTATATGCATTGTTATGTCTTTGAGAATCAGTATGTATATCATCAACAACGTAAGACCTGCTGGTGTCCACCAGCCACATTGTCTAGCTTTCTATCAGTTACTCATTTAATTCAGTTTCGTTTTGTATCTTTATACTGTCATTATGTTTTAGTTTATCCAATTATACCAGCAGGTTTTGAACTGCGCTCCATAGAACCCAACGTAAACAGTGATTCAGTTCATTTTGATGAGAAGTTACACTACATGGGTTTGAACCATTAAACAGTTTGAAGAACATCAATATGCAAAAAAAAAGTCTCAGGTATAAATTGAATCTCTTGATATATTCTTGTATTTCTTATCTAAAGGTAGCAGTCAACCATCTCCAGAGAGAAATTATTTGGGATGTATATATAGAAATCAAACTGAGCAGAATATTTTTATATATATAAGATGTTATTGATTAAAAGCTCCAATAGGTTTAGGAATGCTTTCAGTAGTGTTGATTCTCGTTTTTGTTCGTTTTTGAAATGCAGCCACCAGAGGAAATGTACATATTCAATTTTCTCTTGTGAGCTTCTCAAATACAAGGCAAAAAAATGACTCTTTTGGTCTTGGATACATAAGGGTGAAAACAGCTCTTATAAAATCTCCATTCCAGTCAACTGACCTCAACGTCTTTCCTGAGTTGTGGACAGGAGCTCTTCTGCTAAGGAGATGCCATGAGGTGAATCTGCTGCTTGCAAACTAGACACTCAAGCACTGGGCAAGCATCTCCATGTATCAAAACATGGCATTTCATCAAGCAGCACTTACTCCCTCATTCCCAAAGAAGTTAACAAGACTAGATAATAATAAGAAGTAGAAGGAGCAAAGTCTTCTGCAAGACACCTTGGACAATTGCTCCTAGTCAGATAGTCCTAAGCTAGGCAAATAAACAGTTGGATTTGATATGAAGGATCTTATGCGTAAGCCTAGAAAGGTGCATAGTATTTCATTGCCATGAAGTATATACTATATAAGTGTCAGTCCTATGGGGAAGATCAGATCAAGAAACTAACTTAACAGAGAGACTAGAACTATATGAACAGAATCTTGTAAGTCTGTTTGTGTTTTACCTTCCCTCACTTTTGCCTTCAAGGCCTCCATGGCTCTCTACACTAAATTCTTTCTGATGCACCTTATCTATGTCTAGGTTCATACATTCATAGACTGACAAACCTGTTTGTGTTTACCTATCCTCCACCACCCACATAATGTAATGTTAGAGGCGGGGTTTCCATCCAGAGATGTATATACTGCGAAGCTACTGTGCATGACTATCCTACAGTACCTATCAACTTTTTTAAGTGTGAGGATCATTGATATCACTTCCACTTCTGTTTGGGAAGGACCTGAGGCTCACTTAGGTTAATTCTTGAGTTTGGATTTACCAGTATAGATTATCTGTATGAACCTGTTGTTGTGCATCAGTTTCCTCTTGCATGTTCTGCTTGGACATTTGTCTCCAAGTCCTAATTTGATGGCACCATTGTGATTGCCTTTCTGACAATATTACATTATGTGCGTGGTGAATTGACTTGGTGTCAGCTTTCTCTTTGATATGTGAGGAGGGGGACATCCAACCCAACAAATGTAATAACCAGATTCTGATGTTATTACCTCCAGGTATAAATCTATCTACAAGGTTTCATTAGTTATTTTTGTTGCAAATATCTATACGTTCTGTTAAATGTTTACGTAAAATCTTATTCAGTCAATGGTGTTGGAATATGTCTAATGAATACTTTTTAGAATGCCTGGTTTTGATCCACTGTTTTCAGAAAACTTTCACAAAGTTTACAGCTTCAAGTAACCTAATGTCGTGAGGTCATGTGTGTAAAGGTCTAAGTGCTTTCTTAATATATAGAGGGATAAATATATTTAAAAAATAGAAATCCTTAAGAACTTTTGTTATAATTGTCAAAGATTGGAGAGATATTTTATGGTATTTTCATGTACTTTGTGACATTTATACTATTTAAGATGTTGATGTTTTATCACACAATGAGTTTTTAAAAAGTTGTGGAGTCATTTGCGAGCAGAATGATATGTTTGTTGTATTCCAGTGAAAAGAATGGGCTGTTTTTGTTTTCTGTTTTTAAATATAAAAGTAGACAAGCTACATGCACACATTAGGCTGCCGTTGTGGACCACCTAACTTCTTATCTCAAGTTCAACAAGTACTTTCAGAGGAACTGTTATGCAAATAAGGCAACCCTTTTGTGCAGTGTTGATCAACCTTAGCAACCTGTTGACTTCAACCTCCAGAATTCCTCCAACCAGCAGTAGGAATTATGGGAACTGAGGTCCACACATCTCCAAGTTGCTGAGATTGAGAAAAATTGCTCTTGTGTATAGCTCAAAAGTCCCTGATTTACATCTGGAGGGTATTTGGGCATCTCCAGTTATTTTTATTTTTTTTGAAGATCACATAGCATATGGTGGGAAAGGCCTCTTCCTAGGGCTCTGGAAGATTTTATGGTTAAAGTACAGCATGGGTTCACAGCATTTGCCCTTCCAAATACTGCAAAAACATCTCCTTGTGTCCTACAATTATTGCATGTACTGGCTGGAGTTATAATTCAGCACAGCCTGGAGGACATGCTGGTCTTTTTCATTGGAATGCAGAGAACATTTTTGTGAGCAGCATCCATAATACTTAATGAATACTGTACTTGGTAGTAGGGGCCAAAGAGAATGGACCACTGATGTGGTGATGTCAGCTAGAGATTGGAAGGTCAGAATATTTGTTCTGCTCTCCCCATTTCACTTTTTGAAAGATATAGCTTAAATATATATTCGGTTTGATTTCCCATTGAAAGTCAATAAAAAAAATGTGCCATCCATATTCTGTGACTTACCACCAAGTTGCAGTTCTGGGATTTGGGACTGTGGGAACTGCAGAAGTAGACCATGAGAAGTCACCTGCAGTCCACGAGGTAGGGCTTGGGCTATCTTTGCATTATAAGGTGGCTTCTTATATACTCAAGGGCTCCACATTCAGTGTGATGGAGAAGAACTTAATAGAGACAAGGATAAACTAGAGATTCACTCTGAAGTCAATGAAGAAGCTTTTCAACTCTTGTAAAACATGAGTTCCTATGCATTCTGGAAGCTATTGGAATGGAGAGCTTCCTTGCAAATTTCACAGAGGTTTTGCAATGCAAAAGATTCAGGGATTTTTATTTTATAAAAAATTATTGAATAACTTTTCCATTGGGAAATAGAAATCAGGAACCATCTTATCAGCATTCCTTTAAGGCTCTCATTAAGGGAATAGTCCTTCCATGTCAACACACTGAATTCTTCCAATGCAATAGGGAAGCACCCTTTTTCTTCCATCCTGGCCAGGCCAGGATGACCTGCAACCATATATGTCCAAGGACAACTCATGCAAAAAACTGGCTATGATTCCAAATCTAATTCTGAGTTTTTGGCTGGAGGGTTTTTGATGTCAAGGTTTCATTTCAATTTTACTGTTTCATCTTTTAAAAATCGTTTTTGACTCAGAAGGATCCTGATTTTTCTTTAAACATCAAACTGTCAAAGCTGCAGGAGAAGGAGTAGCAGAACCTGGGGTGGAGTTAAAAGAGGGACCAGCCCAGAATCCTTATATAACCACAAGTGAACTAAGTCCAAGCCCCCTTGAATTCCATTGATTCTTCCAAGTAGGTGCTAACTGTGAGTTGAAAAGTTTCCTATCTAAAAACTTTTTTAGCAGTAAATCAGTTTAATTGGACCTTCATGTGTGAACCTGGTTTTTCATGCCTGACAAAAGCTTTCTTAACAATGTTACTGTATAAAGCTTATCCTTGAGTAAAGGTACTGGTTTCTTTTTTAATGCCTTGTAATGCTATCCATATCCATAATTGGGCACACTGGAGGAAGTGGATCAAGTGAAAAGAATATCATGCAAATAGTTTTCCAAGTAGTTTCTTAGAAATTGTTCCAGAAAGAATTTTGAGCATTTTTTAAAAAAATTGGGCAGGGAGAAATAGGCTGAGAGAATTAGCTTCTTCTTTTTTGGAATCTCTAGTTGAATGCTATAACATTGGTTGGGAAGCCTGGGAAATTCTATCACTGCTTTTTTTTATTGTGTGAGAGAGCTTGAGAACTTGCCATGTAGATAAGTCCTTGCTTACATTTGGCCAGAGTCTGTACTAAATCAAGAACTGCTGAGAAAGTATGCACTGAAATACTGTAAAGCATTGGATGCATATTCAATCTGACCAGAATTGTACCTCCTGCTCAGAATTTCTCATTTGATCAGCATGTTTTCTAGTCTTAATATCAGACACTGATGTGGTGGTGTTCTGGGAATGGAATTGTATTGTAAGGATGTAATTCACTTGATGTGCCATCTCAAGTTGTGCAAAAAAAAAACCCCAACAACAACAACAACTGGCAATGCTGAAATAATTGTATTGATCATGTCTATTTGTAGGTCATTAGTCTACATGTTGACTAGTGCCTTTGGGTATTTGGGGAACATTCATTAAATAAATGATCTGCTTTTAATCTAAGTGTCTTCTTTCTTTCTAAATGTAGAATTTTATCTCTATTTTCTCATTTCTTCTGGTTTATAAATATTGCTTCCTCTTTTCTCCTCACTCCTTTCCTTCCTTTTCACCTCCTCTCCTCCCCTTCCCCTCTCTTCCATTCCCTTAACTCCTTCCTTCCTTCCTTCCTTCCTTCCTTCCTTCCTTCCTTCCTTCCTTCCTTCCTTCCTTCCTCATTAGCCTCTCCCAACCAATTAACTCCATGTAACAAATATCAGGTTTTCACCCTATTGCACATAACCAATCACTTCCATTGTCACAGTATTTATCTGATATCACCAAATAGTTTCGGGTCTGGGATGATACTGATGACAGACAACATTGATTTAAAAGTTCATTTGTCTTCTAGAGTATTTCCTGAACTGTCAAAAAGCAGACAAACAAAATAATGAATAGAGCAATCCCCAATCATATTTGAAGGGGGAGAGAGCTTTCAAGCATAGTTTAATACTCAGTTTTTAAGTACATTTCAAAGAAACTCTCATAAGAAGCTTGAGAAGCGACGTTATAATGGGATGTGTAGAAGAAACAGACAGTGAAAAGATTGTTCAATTGTCAATTGTTTTTGCCCAGTTGGAAGAACGTTGGTGCTCAAAGTTAAGTCCCAGGTAAGAAAATCCAATGCAAAGGATCTATCTTGAAGTTGGCTTGGTAGTATATTGGAAATGAGGCTACTTTTTTCTAAACAAGTAGAATATGCTTCTAGTAAGTTTCATTACTAACCTGACTTTCAGCTTGTTGCATTCAAGACAACTTCCAGTTTCAAAATCAGCCCACAGAGAGATTATTTCAAAATCCACCTCTGGAATTATTACTGCATCAAGTATTATGGATAAGCTATTCCAGTTCATGAGGATCTGCAATAACCAACCATCTAGGATTGGAAAGGGCAACTTGTAATTAGAGAATGCACTAATAAGCCTGGGTTTGGGGCATCCCCAAATTACATATTGACTCTTATTTTCTTGTATGTGTAAAGAAGGTATTTTGAATGGGCAACTGATTCTTTAAACTGTTCATGGAATTTGTCCCAAATGTGCTTTTTCCAAAAGGCAACTGGATTTTCTTTGGGGGGTTCTTTGAAAACTGAAGAAGCTTTCTTAGATGAAGAAGCAAACATTTTCAAAGAAAAAAACCAAGAAAGTCCAAAAGTTTGCCTTTGGAAAAAGCACCTTTGGGACAGTCCATGACCTGGATGATGAAGGATCTCCATAGTCATGGAATTTGTCACCCAAGGAGCTGCTGATCCAGTTCTACAGAGGAACGATTGAGTCTGTCATCTGCACCTCTATAACTGTCTGGTTTGGTTCTGCAACCCAACAGGACAGACACAGACTTCAGAGAGTAATTAGGACTACAGAAAAAACAATTACTACCAACCTGCCTTCCATCGAGGACCTGTATACTGCACGAGTCAAAAAGAGGGCTGTGAAAATATTTACAGACCCCTCACATCCTGGACATAAACTGTTTCAACTCCTACCCTCAAAATGACACTATAGAGCACTGTACACCAGAACAACTGGACGCAAGGACAGTTTTTCCCCAAATGCCATCACTCTGCTAAACAAATAATTCCCTCAACACTGTCCAACTATTTACAAAGTCTGCATTACTATTACTATTAATCTTCTCATCTCTCCTTATCACCCATCCCCTCCCACTTGTGACTGTATGACTGTAACTTTGACCCTTGTATCCTTACGATCTATATGGACTGTTTCCTAGTATGATTTGATTGCTTATTGTACCCTATGACTATCATTAAGTGTTGTACCTTATGATTCTTGACTCTTGATGAATGTATCTTTTCTTTTATGTATACTGAGAGTATTTACATCAAGACAAATTCCTTGTGTGTCCAATCACACTTGGCCAATAAAAGAATTCTATTCTATTCTATTCTTTAAAAAAAGTGTTCCTATATCATTCCAAAGTTTTGGAAGCAAGGACAGTTATGCTACTCTAAAAATTACTTGAAATCCTCTCCTCCCTTTTAGCATATCTAGTTCTTTATTTTGCAATCAGGGATCTCTTGTGGACATTTTTTTTTCTTGAGGACCTAGCCTTTAGTAAGCCTTTAGTAAGCTATCCCTTCTTAAGATACTAGCTTCAAGAAAGCACAATAAATATAACATAGGCCCAGGGGTGGGCAGCTGGGGGTTCGCAAAGGTTCAGGAGAGCCCCTAGCTAAGATTCTGTGCAGCTTTGAGAACCCTCAAATCCCATTCCAGGCTGGTCCTGCCTATCCCTCCCCTCCCAGGAGTGCCCATGTTGCCTGTTTTGGAAGCAGGTAAGTGCAGGGCACACACGAGGCTCAGGGAGGGCAAAAAACAGGCCTCCCAGAAGTTCAGGAAGGCTGGACATGGGCCCATTTCTGGCTTCCAGAGAGCCTCCGGAACCCAGGGAAGGCAAAAACGGCCCCCCTGCCAAGGTGTAGGAGGCTGACTAGGCCATGCCCACCATGGCCACACCCACCCAGCAACCAGGCAGAGAACCCTTTGCTAAAAATTTTAAAGCCCACCCCTGCATATGCCTAATTCATCCACAAAAATGTTGGTTGGTTGGTTGGTTGGTTGGTTGGTTGGTTGGTTGGTTGGTTGATTGGTTGGTTGAACAAACACATCTTTTTGAGCTTATCCTCAATCTTTTTTAGAAAGCCACTCTATACCAGAGTTTGTGAGTTGTTCTTTTCTAGACATCATCATGATTTCAAAAACATCATGTTACCATATGCTCCTTTATTTACATAAAGAGGAAGAGACACGTTCAGAACCAACACAGCTGTCAATGTTTCTGCTTTCTCCGCTGATGCTATTACACATTATGCTTGACAGAAACTAAGTGTAAACACATATTAATCTTTCTGTGCCTTTTAACAGTTCCTTTTAGAAACAGGAATGGAACTTACATTTCTTTTTTACTTTCAAGAGAAGATTATTTTCCACTACCATATAATGTTTCTGAAGCTCTTATGAATTGCATATACATCCCGCAAATTGGAGATGCATCCAGGAATGTTCTTTTCTCAATAATAACTCATTCACTCATTCAAACATTACTAGGGGTCTTCATGTATTAAAGGTAGCAAAGAATACACAATAGAGCAGTGGTCGCCAACCAGTGGGCTGGGGACCACTGATGGTCTGTGAGAAAATTTTGGCGGTCCACAGAGAAATGTCGCTCCCACAGCACCCACCCAAAGCAATTAATCCAGGCTGCGTGGGAACACATGGCCCGCGAGAACACAAAGCTTGTGTCGCTTGCATTGCAAACAACATGAGGTAGTGAGGGGAGGGGGGAAAGGGCAGGGGAAACTTGCCCCACTCACCCCACATACCTTGCTTTGCCACCAGGTTGCTTCTTTCTTCTTCTGCTTTTGGCTGCATGCAAGGAAAGCAGCAAAAGTCTTTCTTTCTTTCCCCAAACTCCACCAGAAATGAGTCTTTGGGACCCTGCAAGGAATCCTGCTCCAAAAGGCTGTGCCGGTGTGACAAGTCTCACAAAGACTCATTTCTGGTAGAGTTTGGGGAGCAAAAGAAAGACTTCTGCTGTTTTCCTTGCATGAAGCTAATAGTCTCTTTCTCTCCCCCTGGGAACAGAGCTGGAGACGGTATCCTGTGAATGATTGATTGGTAGGAAAATGGGGTGGGGAATTTTCGTGCAGACTTTTTTTGGGATTTTCCCAGGGTCTCTGATGCTTTCTGCAGAGACCCTGGCAAAACATCAGCAAGCCACCAGTCAGTCAAAATTCATATTAGTGGTCTGTGGGATTTAAAATTATGAGTTTGGTGGTCCCTGAGGTCCAAAAGGTTGGTGACCCCTGCAATAGAGCAGTGGTTGCTAGACAACATTCCAGAAAGTTGTAACATATTTTTTTATTTTTTTTAACCAATTCAACATGCCTTTCTTATATCACTAATCTGTTTTGCTATATCTAACTCCTGTTTTTTCCAGTATTCTTGTTCTTCCGCTGCCAAAAACACTCTTCATGTTTTAAGAGTACTTTCCATTTTAAATCAGGAGAAAGACCTTTGAACTCTTGTTTTAAGCATAGACAACATATAATGACACCCTTGAAAAGCTGACATGTCAACAATATTAATGAGATGAGGAGAAGTCAGCTGGTTGCAAGCCATTTGGTAAGTTCTTGCTTTACATCTCAACCGTTAGTTAATCTGTCCCCATTTGAACTCAGCTAGGGAAGCGATCATAATTAGTTCATGGGGTGTGGAAAGTATCATGAATTCATAATTCATTGTTTTCACAGTTGGGCTTCATTCATGCATTGTAAGAGAGAAAGGGTTGTTCATAAGGAAATACTCCTGTTTTTAGTCAAATTGGCATGTACTGAATATAAATATGGTCATTGGTGATGCTGAGTCACAATGAATTTTAACTCATGTGCTTAGTATTGTAGAGTGGGCATTAAGAGCTTTTATGAATTAATAGGCCTGCCGAATCATAAAGAGTTCTCTTTGGGCTTCACAGAACACTTGATAGGAAACTGGAAAACCTATTCTGTTCTTAGTAGGAGGGGAAACAGGATCAACAGGAGATTTCTGAGATCATAATTCACCCATAATTCTTGATCCAGTATAATAGTCAAGAAGAGAGAAGCAACCTAGAACTAAGGAGAAATTTCCTGACAGTTGGGACAATTAACCAGTGGAACGGGTTGCCTTCAGAAGGTGAGTGCTCCATCACTGGAAGTTTCGAAAGAAGAGACCGGACAGCCATTTATCTGAAATGGGTATGGGGTCTCCTGCTTGAGCAGGGGGTTGGACTAGAAGACCTTTTCCAACTCTACGGTGCTTTGGAGAATAGCTTGACTCCCTCTTTTTTGTAGCAGCCCCTCAAATATTAGAGCACTGTTATCGTGTCACCCCTAGTCCTTCCTTTCATTTGACTAGACATACCCAGTTCCTGCAACTGTTCATATGTTTTAGCCTCCAGTCCCCTAATCATCTTTGTTGCTCTTCTCTGCACTCTTTCTAGAGTCTCAACATCTTTTTTTATATCATGATGATTTTTTTTAATTGTGGAAAATTGGGGGGAAAAATAATTGAACATTGATCCACCTGGAATGGATTCGATGAGCTTATTTATTTATGTATACATACTTTTGCATAATGGTCAGGACTGACTGGTAATTCTTGAGTTTGAAGGCACATTCCAGAAAGTATCTGGCCCTCCTTTTACTAAAAATTTTATCCTCCAATTTTCTAACTATAAGAGCGCATTATTTTTAGCCAAACATTAGCTAGCATCTATAAGAAAAACCACATGCACTCAGACACACGCACACACACACATTCAACTAGCTTTTTATCACCCATTACAGTAGATCATTTCTCTGAGCCATAAAAGAAGGACCATTATAAGGGTCATCTCTATAGCAACAGTGATAGAGTTAGGTCGGGGAAGGTTTATGCAAGTTGTTAGGGACTGCTGACTGCTAATGATATAATTAACTGTGTTAAAGGTCATATCTGATAGCACCTACTCTGTTTCCAAGGTGATTGAAGAGCTATAAATAAAATAAATAATAAAGAGAGTCTAGAGTCCTGTTATTTCAGATCTATTGTCCATCACAAAAGCTAGATGCAGAAATGCTACCTTTGATATAAAATTTACCTTCCACTAGATATGTTGCTTTGGAAATGAATGGTGTCATTATTTTCTTCATGATTCTCCATGGAACTCAAGAAATACCCCACTCACCATTGGCAATATTTGAATTTGAATTCTTTATTGTCATTATACATATATACACCAGAGGTGGTATTCAGCAGGTTCTGACCAGATCTGGAGAACCAGTAGTGGACATGTTGAATAGTTTGGAGAACCAGCAAATACCACCTCTGACGAGATTTTACAGTATCCTTCCCCTGCCATGCCCACAAAGCCACACCCACAGAACCAGTAGTAAAAACAATTGAATCCCACCACTGATACACACAGTATACATACAACAAAATTCACATAACACCCAGAGACCAGTCCCAACATGCACACACACTTGACAATCCCCAAACACCCCCCACCTGCCAAAATTCCCCACCGCCCTAAAACACACAAGCATCCACACAACAGACCAAGTAATCCTGTCCAACAGCTCACTGATGGTGGTCCTTAAGTTCATTGTTAAGTTCAATTATAGCTCTGGGATAAAAACTATTCAGAAAACATGTGGTCCGAGTTTTAATTGTTCTGTATCTTCTGCCAGAAGGCCACAGTTCATAAAGATTGTGAGCAGGATGGGAAGAGTCTCTGAGAAAGTTGTGCAACTTCATCAAACAGTGAGATATGAAGATGTCATCCAATATAGTCCAACAATTAAGTTTTCTTATGTCCTGATTGTTTTGCCTTGAAAAAGGCTGGTTTTTAGGGAACTAGAGAATCAGTGGGGCTAAAAGCATGGACTTTCATTTGGTAAGCCTACAAATCAGTGGTGGAATTCAATGTTTTTTTACTACTGGTTCTGTGGGCGTGGCTTGGTGGGCATGGCAGGGAAAGGATAGTGCAAAATCTCCAGTCAGAGGTGATATTTGCCAGTTCTCCAAACAACTCACAATTTTCACTACCGGTTCTCCAGAACTGGTCAGAACCTACTGAATACCACCTCTATTACAAATCTACAAAGCAGTGCAGAATGCCAGGATGATGGGAATCTGTTTCCTTCCGAGACACAGCCACACCTGAGCCATCACAAGACCTACTGACCACACGAAGCCCTTATAAACAGAAGGACACTGACACCAACATACCCTAAACTTTGTTGAAGGTGTTATCTACCCTGGTAACAAAACTTTCGGAAACCAACCAACAAGTTCGGAGAATAAACCTTCACCCTCATTATCTGTAGTCATGTCCAAGAGATTCCTAGCTCCAAGCATATTATCACAAAGCTGAGTTAGTTTTGGCATTAGGGAAATTAAATTGATTAACTTTATTGGTTTAGACCAGGGGTCCCCAAACTTGGCAACTTTAAGACTTGTGGACTTCAACTCCCTGAAGTCCACAAGTCTTAAAGTTGCCAAGTTTGGAGACATCTGATACAGATGAAGCCAGAGTGTAGACCGCGCATACAGATTGTCACCCACTGGAAACAACTTTGGAGCAGGCAGTCTGCACCTCCTTCTTTTTAAGTTCTGCATGTGGTTTGTTGTACCCCAGATGATTAAGCCATTATGAAAATAATTCAGAAGGAAACAAGAGAAAACTGATTAAAATCTCATTAAAATAAAATGAATGCTAAGAAATTTAAAGTTGCCCTTCTGTTGCCAATCTCACCATAGGTCCATTAAAGGGATTTTAAAAAGAGACAGAAGAAGTGTGTGTTTTGAATGTACAAGCAGACTTTTAAAAGTCATAATGCAAGAGATCGTGGTTACGCCTAAATCCAGCACTATTAGCACCCTAAAATAAGTGGTAATTCTGGGATCACACATTATACAATCTATTTACTGCCGAGCATGTTAGTCATATCAATAGATCAAATTTTCACCCCTTAATTAGAAGCCTCTTAATTTTCTTATGGTGCTTCCTCCTACCTCAATGGATAGTCATTCCAGATCTAATAACATGCAGAAGCATAGTCTTCTGTTTATGGGCTGTTAATACCCATTAGCATTTTTGACCTTAATACTGACTGATCTTCTTTGCCATTTGGTGCTTGGCTTTAATGGCATTAAAAGATGCACCTGAACAATGTGGTATTATCAGCATTGACGTCCAGCTCCTGGGGCTCAACGCTGAGAGAATTCCACCATTTGATGTCACCGCTTGCATCACCACCAGCCTCCCATGGAGATCTCTTGAGAGCTGAAAAAGACAGTGGTGATTATTTAGATCCATTTTGATCTAGGGAGACTTGGTCTTAGTCATTTATTTATTTGGTCCAGAGCAATCAGGTTTCCATGGGAACTGAATATAGAGAAGTCCTCTTCTATTTCTGGAAGACATGGCAGATTATGCCTTCAGTCTGAGCAGCACCTTATATTAGAAAAGATTAATAGTATATTACAGCTTTCTCTAAACTAGTCTTCAAAACTCCCCTGTCCAGTCTAAGAAAGCTTGAAGTCCAGACATTTTAAAGTATTGAGGTTGAGAAGGGATGACCTATAGTGATTTAAGTAATATTTTGGAAATGCATTGGGTTGGGTTATTAATCTTCAGTACTATCAAAGCAGGCATGGAAAAGGAATTTGACTCGCTGTCTTCAGAAATACAATCTCTTGAAACTTATTATTGGATCCTTCCATTCCGCACTACCCTGTCGGAGCTGAAGAAGCTTCTTAGTTGAGAAATAAAATGTCTTCAAAGAAAAAAAAACAGAAAGTCTGCAAGGAATATGAATCCTTCCATTCCCCACTGTCCTGTCAGAGCTGAAGAAACTTCTTGGATGAGAAGCAAAATGTCTTCAAAGAAAAAAAACAGGAAAGTCCAGTGGCCTCCTGAAAAAAGCACCTTTGGGACAACCATCACCTGGATGTCTGAGAATCTCTACAGATTATGTAAGACACTGGCACATCTCTTTTAGTGCTGAGGATCATCTAGGTTTGGAAAGCTCTACTCACATTGCCTTTCAGGATGGTGGAAGGTGGAGCTAATGAAAGATCTTCCTTCCAAGCTCCTCAGGAAGGGGAGACAATTGAACAACTCAATTTTCCTGGAGATGCTTAATTGAAAAAATGGTTGGCAGAAATCTATAGACAGAAACCAAAAACATAATACTGTTGAATAAGAATCTTTTTTCAATTTGAGTGTCTGCTTCAAGGGCTCATGCCATTTCTTCAGAGGGAGAGTACAGGGTCTCGACGAGGTACTCTGTGTCAATCCCCATGGCTCCCTCCTCGACCATTGCCTTCTCTACCATCTTCCCTGAGTCTTCACACCACCTGCTCAGAGTTCGGGGCTCAGGACCCTGGACAGCTCCCGGTTCCTGGGGAGCTTTAGGGATTCAGGTTAATGTCCGCGTTCCAAGTAACAACCTGCAAATTAAAAGAGACTGTAATTTTGTAAAATACTCCGAGACTGTAATTTTCTCAAAGATTCATTTTATTAGAGATGTCATGTTGACGCCTTTGAGGAAAATCTGGGTTTTCCCTATCCCAAAGAAAATCCAAAATCCAAGCCCTGCACCCAATAGCTCATCACATAATCATTACTTCGTTCCAACTGGAAACTTTCCCCAGGCACTCCCCTCCAGGTGCAGAGTAACATGTCCTTGACTTTCTGAGAAAGGAATGTTGTTGTGGCTAATCTTCCACCGCTCCTTGAAATCCCCCTCCCAATTTCCCAGGCAATGAATATGGCAGCCCAGAAGCCTCAAAGAAAAATGGCTTCCAATATGACATTGAGCTTCACCTCTGATGACTTCATGGACCCATATGTGTCATTTTCTTGGCAGTCATAGAGAAATGGTTTGCCATGGTTTTCTTCTGGGATCTTTTTCAACCTCTCAATTCTTCCTAAGTATATAGTCCTAGGATTCTCTGTGGTTTTTCTGTCCAAGTACTGTCCAAATACAATATTATATTGAAGGTTGTAATATAGAAATAAAACCTTGAGTTCTGAATTTTAGTTGCTCAGAAGTAAAAGGAACTGTTATCTCTATTGTGGGCTGGTGGACTTCATGGGGATACATTGTTAGCTAGAGTTGGAATCACGGTGTTGCATTGGATGGAGTTTTTCTGGAGAGATTTTCTTCTTAGGCATTTCCAGAGACAATCCAACTTTAATCCACACAGACTTGATTCCCTCTGCTTAGCATAACTGAATGCAAATATCATTACATTTATTTATGTGAGAAATTATTGTGGTACAGGCTTGTGAAGACAGTAATGAGGCAAGAAGACCTCTCTCTTGACCTTCTGTTCACTCTTATGGCTACGTGCCTTGTGGAATATTTTACAGAAGTTTAATGAGTTCAACTTTCAGGAACGTATTGTGGAAGTTTCAGTCAAGGTCTGGATCAAAGCAAGCAAGGGGAAATAACTTGGACTACTTGCAATCCAGTTAACTGTCAGCTTTCAGATTCCTTTCCTTTCTCTTCCATCTTTCAGCTGCCATAGTAATGGGGGGAGCGGGAAATAATTGGGCTTTGTGGGTGTGGGAAACGTGCTGGAGGTTTTAGAGAATGAACTGTATACCTTGGGAGGAAAACTTTATTGTTTATGCATACTTGCTTGCTTACTGCGCAACTGCAGATCTTTATTAAAATAGACCAAAGTCAACGGCCAGATGTCTGCATCACCACCTGAAGATGCCCCACATGACATTATGCACATCTTTGATTAGATGGACAGTTTGAACTATTGTGGGTGGGAACATTGCCATCACTTTCTATATGTGTTTTTCTCATGTAATTCCTCAGATCTAGAATTACTTTGATGCTACCACTTGAATTCCAGTAAAAGTTCTTTTCTCTATATCAATGGAATCTAAGAGTGTCTTTCTTGGGTTTTGAATGGAGCAACACCTGACATTAACTCTATTCTCTCTCACCCTTTACTCCAGTGTGTTCTATTTTGCAATTTTTCTATGAAGGGGTTATGTACAGGTAGTCCACAATTGGCACCAGAACCTCTGTTTCTAAGTGAGACTTTTTATTTGGAAGAACACCATCAGATATGTTCCTCTACTTCTCTAAAGACCATCCAATACTTCAGCCATAACTTGAGTCCTAGGTGAGCATTTTGATGTTCTACTGAATTAGAATTGCTTAAGCAATGGCAGAAACACAGTATTCTGACCCAAGCCTCATTCAAAGCAAACAAACACCAAACAGAGATAAAAGCAAAACCTTTTTAATGCTTCTATGTGAATTCTGTTCATTCACAGTAAAACACTATTAAAAACTAATTGTCCCAAATAAGAACAAGCCTTGCAAAGGTTGTGCATGGCTGCCAAGAACACTAGATTAAATTACAAGGAAATAATCAAAACCAAAAGTCTCCAAACACAAACCAGGATAGTCCGAACTTCCACAAGACTTGAAGTGCAAAAACTTCTTTGCTTCCTGCAAAGAATCCCACCTCTGAGGGCTGGCTTTTATCCCTTAAGAGAGGGGCCATCACCTTGCAGCCTTACTCCCGAGTTGCCTGTGCTGCTGCAGCTGCTCTTTCCTTTGAGCAGCCCTGCACACACGCTCACTGGACATAGGCTCCTCAGGGTCCTCTGCATCACTGCTGCCACCCTCCACAATCTCCGAAAGCAGCACCCCACTCCCTGATAGTCCTGGCCCCATCCCTGCATCACATGCAGACCACTCATCTGAGTTTTTGCTCTCCGAGCCCTCAGCCGTCCACACCTGCTGCCAGTGAACCACAACACACAGTACAGTTGATCCTCAATGTATGACCACCAATTTTGTTCATGTGACTGTGGATATGCTGCCACAATTGTGTGAAGACCAGTCATAAGTCACCTTTTTTCAGTGCAGTTATAACTTTGAACAGTCACTAAATGAATAACTGTAAATCGAGGACTGCTTGCACTGCATTCGATGTTCTTTTGACATTCTGTTCATCTCAATAAAAATGCTTCGTTCCAATTGCATCCGATTGTTGAGTTCTTTAAAAAAAAAAGTGCACACCTCTAACCATACCTTTGTTTTTTCCAGAGTCCACATGCAGAAACAGCTTTATTTTTGGATGGCCATGTTCTACCTGCCCTATAATGGAGAAGCACTCATCCATGGAAGTTCAATATGAGTGAAAGGCATGATTGATACATCCGAGATGCAGACCTTCTGTTTCTATAGGCCTTTAAGAACCTGAAAATATGAAACAGATGGCCAGGGAGAAAGAGAGCGTATATCATATGTCATGACTCATAGACGAAACCATCAAATAATCCATATGTATGCTAAGGAAGACCATAGAGGTTGAATTTTTTTTATATTGTTGCTCTTGTTTGGTTGCTAAATCATGTCTGACACTTTGTAACCCCATGGACCATAGCACACCAGGACCTCCTGCTAGGGGTGGGATTCAAATTTTTAACAACCGGTTCTGCGGGCATGGCTTAGATGGTGGGTGTGGCTTGGTGGTCATGTGACTGGGTGGACATGGCTTAGTGGTCATGTTATTGGCTGGGTGTGGCCAACTCAATATCACTCACATCGAGGCATGCATCTCCTCGCCTGGCCTCTCATGACTGTGGGGATGCTGCAACAGTCATAAGTGTGAAAAATGGTCATAAGTCACTTTTTTCAGTGCCATTGTAACTTTGAATGGTCACTCCACCAAGCAAAGTACCAGCAAAGGAGGAGAAACACTCCAGAAAAGTTCCTGAGACAGGAAAAGTTCCTGAGACAGTCCTGCCAAGAATGCAGTAAGGGTTAACGGAGAGCAGTTTCTGTAAGCAACACCAGAATGTTTCCTTCCTGCCTTCCTTACAGGATTAGGCCAGTAATTTCTTCTAACAACTGGTTCTCCGAACTGCTTAGAATGTTAACAACCGGTTCTAGCAAATAGGTGTGAACTGGTAGAATCCCACCCCTGTCCCCTGCCCTCCACTGTCTCCCGGAATTTGCCCAAATTCATGTTCGTTATGCTGATGACACCATCTAACCATCTCATCTTCTGCCATCCCCTTCTCTTTTAGCCTTCCATCTTTCCCAGCATCAGGATCTTCTCGAAGGAATCCTCTCTTCTCATTAGGTGGCCTAGGTATTTGAGCTTCAGGATCTGCCCTTCCAAAAGAACAGTCAGGGTTGATTTCCTTGAGGATTGATTGATTTTGTCAACTTTGAAACGACTTCGGCCAAAGCCATATTTACTTTCACTTCGTTTCTTAGTTGCCACTCTTGGAGGGAAGGGAGTAGCTAGAAAGGACTGGAATGTTTAGTTATTTATTTTATTTGTTTGTCAAACATGGACAAGATAACAAGGATAAATATGAACATAAACATGAATAAAGGAAGTAAATATGGATAAACGGGGACAGTCAGACAGGGACGGTAGGCACACTGGTGCTTATGCACGCCCCCTTTAAGGACCTCTTAGGAATGGGGTGAGGTCCACGATAGACAGTTTGAGGTTGAAGCTGTGAGGGGTTGAGGCTATAACCAATGTGGTGCCTGAGTCCACTAGACAAAATATCGACCAAACCCGGCATGTGAATCAAGGTCACAGCAACGAACATCTGCTGAGACCGAGGGGGAGATACTGCTGATTGGTTAATGTGACCCAAGACACCTAAGTGGGGAGTGGGAAGTTTCTATTCTTTTTATTATTCTGATGTGTGGGAATTACTCAGAGCTAGCTTCACCTTTCTTTTTCTCTTTTTTAATACATTTCATATTTTTAATATAATCCATCTTCAGTTGAACAGTGTGTTGTCTGGGTGCCAATATCTTTGTTCAACAATGATCAGAATGACAACATTCTTCGTTAAATTAATATTTATTCTGCAATCTTTAACATCCACATATTAATTCTACAATATCAACATAGTAATATTCAACATACTAGTCATAATCTCTTTTAACACATCTTCTTTATTTTGTTCCCCTATTTCTAACTTCCATTTTTATTATTTAACCATTGATAAAATAGATCCCATACCATATAGCCGTGATGCCGAACCTATGGCCTGCGTGCCGGAAGTGGCACGCAGAGCTACTTCTGCTGGCACGTGAGAGGTCGCCCGTAAGAGACCCACTATGCATGCGTGTGCGCTGCCTGCTTGCCAGCTGATTGTCGAGTATCTGGCATGCATGTGTGGGGAGCGGGGGGCATGGGAGATGCATGCGCATACACAGAGATGTGCAGGGCACACAAGGGTCTCACATGCATGCACAGAGATGCGCAGCACGGGAGGTCTCACATGCATACACAGTGATGCATGGCGTGTGGGGGGATTGCACGCACATGCGCAGGGGGTGGGGGGCGCGCATATTGCCTTCTGAGTGCTGGCATGCGAGTGCACGGGCACATTTTTTGGCACAGGAGCCCAAAAAGGTTAGCTGCCACTACCATATAGTATTCAGTTTGCTCTTTCTCCTTAATTGCCAATGTTAATCTATTCATTTCCACGCATTCTAATATTTTCCTAATCTTATTCTTATCTGTAGGTATCTCTTCATTCTTCCAATTTTATGTGCAAATACCATTCTAGCAGCAGTTAGCAATAGCAATAGCACTTAGACTTATATACCACTTTATAGTGCTCTACAGCCCTCTCTAAGCGGTTTACAGAACCAGCATCTTGCCCCCAAACAATCTGGGTCCTCATTTTACCAACCTCAGAAGGATGGAAGGCTGAATCAACCTTAAACCTGGTGGGATTCGATCTGCCAGATTGCAGTAGGAGTAGCTTGCAGTACTGCACTCTAACCACTGTGCCAACCACACTGATCGTTAATATATGAATCACTAAATATGCATTTTCCTTACTGTATTTTTTCGGGTAGTAGCTTCACCTTTCTAAGTGCCGATACGATGTACTCCATAAAAGGTCTTTCAAGCCTGAATGGAGCTTCTGAGTCCTGCTTCAATTGGGGTTCATTGCTTGGAACTCGGGACTCCTTGCAGTCCAAGAGAAGAGTCTTCTCTAACAAGAGTTATTTATATAGAATAAAGGAAAAGAGCTGCACATACTTCACAAGGGTGCAGGGCACAGGCCCATAACATTGGGGGCAGTGAAATGCAGGGCTGGGGCTGCTGGGGGTTCACGGGGGTTCGGGAGAGCCCCTAGCTAAGATTGTGCAGTTCAGAGAACTCCCAAATCCCACTCCTGGCTGGCCCCACCTGACCCTCCCAAGAGTCCCCATGCAGCCCGTTTTGGATGCAGGTAAGTGCAGGGCGCATGCAAAGACTCAGAGAGGGCAAAAAACGGGCCTCCTAGAAGTTCAGGAAGGCCAGAAATGGGCCCGTTTCCAGCTTCCAGAGAGCCTCCAGAGCCCAGGGAGGCCACCCTCCCGGAGGCTCGAAGAAAGCCTCCAGAGTCCAGGGAGGGCAAAAACATGTCCCCTCCCCCTGCTGTGGTGCAGGAGGCTGACTAGGCCACGCCCACCCAGCAACTGGGCAGAGAACCCGTTGCTGAAAATTTTGAAGCCCACCCCTGGTGAAATGTTACGCCAAAGACAAAATGGAAGATTCCTCTGTGCATCTTACAATTGTGTTCAGAATACATAGAAGAAAGCAAATGGTTACTTTCTATAAACTGGAATGCACAAAATGTGATGAGGGACCTGGGAGCTTGCTTGATTTGGTTGTGAATTTTACAGTGAATCAAGAGAAGAGGGGAAAGCATATTACCAAGCTAATAACGTTTTTAAAACAGCTCTTCAAATTATTTGCACCTCCAGTTTATCCATTTTGACATTATTGCAATTACTAGCTCACAGATGTATAATGAGGTATTTATGCATGATAAAAGCACCCAGGGAGACTCATCCCTATCTTATCCTCTCAAGAATAATAACAGTTCATTCCAGATTCTTATTTCAGGTGCTAATAGTGATTTTCTAGCTGCTCACGTACCCTGCCAGAAAGCAAATCATGGATACATTCTTCTCTTTGTCTATAGATATATTTTTCCCAATGGTTGCCCATGCATGATTCATGGACTCTGGCACCTTTGCAACATGGCAATACATCACCCACTCTTGAATGCTTATCCATCTCAGGCTAATCAAACTGAAAATTGATTTTACCTTCGAGCCTTCCTGAGCAGCAGTGATCTTTATCCAAATTGGATTTCAGTCCGAAAACTATTTGGAATGCCAAAAGTCTGTGCTGCAGGGCTGATCAGCTAATTGGACCGAATGCCCCTGGATCTCCTGTGCTTTTGAGCAATGGAATGAAAATGGGTAGGACTATCTCTTGATTTTAAGACAGTCTGGATCCTAAATAATCCAATGAGTCTCAGCTTCCATAATACAAGTGTCTAAACTGGGCAATATCTTCCTCTTGTTGATATCTCAATAGAGAAAGTCAACAGACAACTCTGGTTTAGTGTAAGATGGGCAGCTGCATAAAAGTTTTGAAAAAAATAAATAAAATATTTCTGTATTGGCACCTGAGCTACTACCTTATAGCCATCTAGAGTTTTGCATTCCAGATACTTCATTGTGCTACATAAGATGCTGTCAATATATCATAAGGATTTAATCCTTTTTTAAAAAGAAGTTGGAGATACGAAGAGCAACAAAGATGAATAGTGGGCTCCAGGCTAAATACATGAAGAATGTTTGCAGGAATTGGGTTTGGCCAGTCTAGAGAAAAGAAGGACGAGGGGGTGACATGATAGCAGTATTCCAGTATTTAGGGGGCTGCCACAAAGAAGAGGAGGTCAAATTATTCTCCAAAGCACCAGAGGGCAGGACACAAAACAATGGTTGGAAACTAATCAAAGAGAGAAGCAACCTGGAATTAAGGAGAAATTTCTTAACAGTGAGAACAATTAACCAGTGGAACAGCTTTGCCTTCAGAACTTGTGAGCGCTCCATCACTGGAGGCTTTTAAGAAGAGACTAGTCAGTCACTTGTCTGAAATGGTATAGGTTCTCCTGCTTGAGCAGGGGGCTGGACTAGAAGACCTCCAAGGTACCTTCCAATTCTGTTAGTTTAGTTTAGTTTACTTTATTCTCACTGCATCTCGTGCAACGAAATCAAACACCATCTTCAGTGCACATCATGACCATGAATATAAACACAAACACACATCCTTCACACATTGAATTGAAAAACCCCGACACTGAACCAACACTACACTATACAGTAGAATTCAAAAGAGCTACTGCCCTGGGATAGAAGCTGTTTTTCAGCCTATTTGTTGTTGTTTTTATTATCCTGTACTGTCTGCCAGATGGTAATAGTTAAAAAAAAGGTGCCCAGGATGAGATGGATCTTTGAGGATGTTTTGAACTTTCTTAAGGCAGCAGGAGCTGTAAAGCTCTTCCAAAGAAGGGAGAGGGCAACCAATGATCTTCTGGGCAATGATGTTAACCCTCTGGAGTGCTGTCCTATCTGCCACTGTGCAATTGCCAAACCATACACAGGTGCAGTAAGTTAAGATACTCTCTATGGTGCAGTGGTAGAAGGTCAGCAGCAGTTTTTCATTCAGTTGTTGTTTCCTGAGAAGTCTCAGGTAATATAATCTCTGCTGGGCCCTTTTGACCAGGGCTGCAATGTGAGCACCCCAGGTCAGGTCCTCTTTTATGGTAACACCCAGAAACTTAAAACTGGCCACTTGCTCCACTTGGTCTCCATTGATAAGCAAAGGTTGGATATCTGATCTGTTCCTTCTATAGTCCATTATAAGCTCCTTAGTCTTATTGATGTTGAGGACCAAGTTATTGTCTCCACACCACGAAAGCAACCGGTCCACCTCATCTTGGTAGGCAGACTCATCCCCCCGGAGATGAGTCCCACCACTGTTGTATCATCATGTTGTCCTGTCCTGTTTTGTTCTGTTCTGAAGGATTGAGTCCCGGAATATATGGATTCAATGCCCATGATCAACCACTAGCAGTGCTCTTATCGCTCGTACACTTTTCATTTAGATGGAGACAGTTTTACACAGCAGTTTCCTTAGGCAGAACATGCTATGAATTGGCTTTGCTCTGGACCTTGTTTTTGATCTCTCCTTTTAAGTGACTTCTCATTTGGTCTAATTGCTTCAATAATTAGACTCTCTGCTTGTCATCAGGTCACCACCTTCAACTGGTGACCTGCTGAGCCTATCAGATAAAAGAATCTCATCATCTCCAAATCATGAAATGTGTGCCTCTGTTTCTGTAACCTTTTGTTCCCACGAGTTTTCCCTAGAAAAGATGGCTACAAAGGAGATCCACAGCATGGCTCAGAGGTCCCCATTACAACTTCACTGATCAACTCATTAACAGAAGAAAGTAAAAAAAGTGAGCATCTCCTTGATGCAGCTCATCCACCATTTTTATATAGCATTGGTGTCATTAGCTTACTTCTCCTCCAACCACCAAATTCTGATTTTTTGAAGAAGAAAAACTTTTATAAACGGAAAGGCTGGCCCCTGACCTCCGCACCTTCCGCCATGACTTGAAAACCTGGTTATCTGAGCAGGCTGCGCTGTGCTGACTCCTCTTGGGGGGGGGTGTTTTTATAATTTGTTTTAGTCTAATTTGGCTTGGTTGATTTAATTCTATTTTAGGTAACTAATTTATTGTATTGGTTTTAACTGTGAGCCGCCCCGAGTCCTTTCGGGAGAGGGGGCGGCATACAAGTCAAATAAATAAATAAATAAAGTGTAGAGCATACTTTTGAAAAAGAAAGTGTAGAACTGGTGAAAGAGCAGAAAAGGGCAGCCTTCAAGAAAGTTATACCAACAATCTTACAAAAGAAAAGAGGACAGAGAGAAAACACACGTTCCAAAAGATAAATAGAAACACAAAAATACAAATAGAAAAAGTAGCATGGCCTGTTTGAACTTCTCACAAGGTTCTGCTGAGTTACTAGAACCAAATGTTAAACTTTGTTGTTGTTAGTTGCAAAGTCATGTCAGACCCATTGTGACCCCATGGACAGCATTCCTCCAGGCCTTCCTGTCCTCTACCATCCTCCGAGTCTATTTAAGCTCACGCCGACTGCTTCAGGGACTCCATCCAGCCACCTCCTTCTCTGCTGTCCCCTTCTTCTTCTATTGCCCTCGATCTTTCCTGGCATTAGGCTCTTCTCCAGTGAGTCCTTCCTTCTCATTAGGTGGCCAAAATATTTGAGTTTCATCTTCAGGATCTGGCCTTCTAAACAGATCAGTCAGGGTTGATCTCCTCTAGGACTGACTGGTTGGATCGCCTTGCAGTCCAAGGGAGTCGCAGGAGTCTTCTCCAGTATCAGAGTTCCAAGGCGCTCAGCCTTTCTTATGGTCAACTAGAAAGGTCTTTGACTGAGTCCTATAGAATTCTTCCTATATTGTCTGGCAATATTTCAACGATAAGGGAAGAAACGCAAGAGGCGAATGGAAGTATCTCTTTTCACATGAAACAATGGAATTCATTAGTGAGATGTGTTGGTGGCCACTTAAGCAAACATGTCAAGGAGATGATGCCAGCTCATGCCTTCGCATCACATTACCCTATGTTTAACAAGAGAAGAAAGCAATTGAGTTTAGGGTTTGCTTGTGCCCTTTATGATATCATGCACTTTTAATTTAATTAGGTCCTTATTAAGGAGCTCTTCCTGAAGATTGCAAACATTAGACTAGATACTTGAGAAAATGTCTTCTCTCTTAAGAGATTCTCAGTGGAGGAAATTCTGTGGGTTATTGATTTTGCATCAACCAAGCAATGGATCTTTTCAGTTATGCCTTCCCACCTACATATGGCATCTCATGGCTGCTGAAATATACAGCAAATTTTATGTAGCAATCAACCTTAATTATGGTCAAAGACCAACATAAGGAGAGTGGGATACAAACAATTAGCATATAATAATACAATTTTAAAAAAATTACATGTGTATATTCCAATGGTTCTTCATTGCTTACATTTTTAAAAGAAATATTCTCAAATGTATTAAAAGCTGTACTGTACCAAACTTTGCATAATATGGTAAAGCACATCTTTCTCCTTCTCTCCTGGCCATTTTTTACAGAGGCACGACTGAGAGCATTTTAAAAAACTGCATCACTGTCTGGTTTGGTGGCAGCAGTGTCTCATATAGAAAGTCCATACAGAGAGTGGTAAGAACAACCGAGAAGATTATAGGAAGCTTGCTTCTTGTTATTCAGGATACTGTTTATAAGTGCTATGAGCTTAGAGCTCAAAGCATTGTTAGAGATCCCACACACCCACTCCATGGTCTGTTTCTGTTGCTCCCCTCTGGGAGGAGATTTTGAAGTATTTCTAGCAAGACTACCAGATTCTATAACAGCTTTGTTCCTTATGCCATCCGTCTGGTAAACTCGCAAGATTCGTTTTTCTCACTATGTATATGTCATCCGAACTAGACTGTGTTGTTTCTCCATGTCATATAATATATGTTGGTATATACATAATTTTGTATATTTATTTATTTATTTATTCTGTCATGTTTATGTAGTGTATATTGGAGGTGGAGACCCTTTGAGAGCTGTACGCTACAAAAGTTCATTTTAATGTATGCCGATTAGTGTACATTCAAAGTGACAACAAAGCTATTCTAAGTCTAGATGATATAGACATGTTTTAAATAATAGTAATAATCATGCTATTTATTCATTTTCAGTTTGCTTTAAGCCATCTCTTTAAAAGAAATCTTGAAATGATTTCAAGTTCAGCTCTTTAGCCAATGGGTGTCACACAGATTTTATCTGAAGATGAATTTTATTCAAAGGTGTCCCCAATGACCATGGTTTTGAACTTTCATAGGCCTTTCCTGAGAGTCTCTTGGACTGCAAGATGATCCAACTGGTCAGTCCTAGAGGAGATCAACCCTGACTGCTCTTCAGAAGGCCAGATCCTGAAGATGAAACTCAAATATTTTGGCCACCTAATGAGAAGGAAGGACTCACTGGAAAAGAGCCTAATGCTGGGAACGATTGAAGGCAAAAGAAGAATGGGATGACAGAGAATGAGGTGGCTGGATGGAGTCACTGAAGTAGTTGGTGTGAGCTTAAAAGGTAAAAGATAGGAAGGCCTGAGGAACATTGTCCATGCGGTCACGATGGGTCGGACACGACTTCGCAACTAACAACAACAATAGGCCTTTGAAATGTCTAATAGATTTAAATGCTGCTAGTGCACTTGTTGTTATTACTATTACTTATGAATGTTTGCAAGGCTTCCATTTGGCTGCCTGGTGTCTCTCTTGGAAATGAATTAGCAATTATAATTCAGACACCTTCAACAATTCACCCATGTCCAATGAAGCCATGACCTATGTTTGAAAAGTTACGTTTGTAGTCATGGTGATTCTTTTTCTCCGTCGTATGTGCAACTTTTTTTCTGCCAAGAGCTGATTGCATTAAAGCAAAATTTAATTGAAAGGCTGAACTTCAGGGCTTTATATACCGAGCAAGTTGTTTAACAGTGTTCACAAAAATAATCCCTATTTGACATTTAAAAGCCATTTAGGCAGAGATGTTTTCTTTTTCCTTCCCAACGTGCCCAAGAACCAGTCCCTGTTGACAAAACTCAACGCAAACACATTCAACTGTCAATAATTGAAGCACAAAGTCAGCCTTTCAAGCTCCAAACACAGCTTTAAAGGCTCGGACACAAAGATGGATGAAAGAGAAGTCAAAGATTCCATCTGATTTCCTGGAAGGTTGAGAAGGCAACTTCCAGCAGTGAAGAAAACAGAAACCAACCTAGCCTAGCCTAGATTAGATTAGGCTTGGCTAAATTATTGCTTGCAGTAGTTCTTAGTGCCATCTGAGAACTGACTCTGGTGCCACATCCTGAGAAAATGGTGGTAAAAGATAAAATTCAAATAGTGTCTTGTTTGTTTTTATATTCATTATTTCAAATACCGATATGGTATATGTGAGAGGGAATTTGGTGCCCTAGTGCAGGGGTCGCCAACCTTTTGGACCTCAGGGACCACCAAACTCATAATTTTAAATCCCAGGGACCACTACTATGAATTTTGACTGACGGTGGCTTGCTGACGCTGGTGGGAGAGAGAGATAGAGATAGAGATAGATCTGATCTAACCTCTCTCCCTTCCTCCCTCCCCCTCTCCCCCCTTTCTCTCTCTCTCTCTCACACACACACACACAAACACACACTCACACAAGCACACACAGAGAGGCAGGGGTGGGATTCAAATTTCTTAACAACTGGTTCTGTGGACATGGCCTAATTTGTGGGTGTGGCTTGGTGGTCATGTGACTGGTTGGGCATGGCATGTATGTAAATATTATAAATATTTATATAAATATTGAATTTTTTATTAAAAAAGAGCAACTTTTACCCAAAATCAGGCAAAGCAGGCAGGCAGATTGAGTTGCTCACAGAATCACAGATTCATTCAGAGATCTGGGAGATCGGGTACCTGAGTCTGTCACATAAAATTTGCTAGCAAGCAAACTCACAAAATTAGCTCACAACACACCATGTATGTAAATATTGAATTTTTTTATATAAAAAAGAGCAATTTTACCCAAAATCAGGCCAAGCAGGCAGGCAGATTGAGTTGCTCACAGAATCACAGATTCACTTAGAGAGATCTGTGTTTCTGCTATCAGCTATCTGAGTCTACAACTGAATAATAGAAGCTTCAGTCCTAAGGGAGGTTCGGCTCTGCTTTTAAGATCTAAAGATTAGTTAGAAAGCAAGAAATGCAACGATTTCCTGCTTTCTAGCTAATCTAAATCTCCTGGCACATCAGAACAGCTGATGGTCAGAAAAAGGAAAAATAGCAACTTAGCAGGCAAGTTTGCCAGGTAAGGAGTGAGTGGGCGGGGAGGGTTCCTGCGGGCCATGTGGGCGGCACAGCCTTGTGTTCCCACACAGCCTGGATTAATTGCTTTGGGGAGTGCTCTGGAGTGACATTTCTCTGTGGGCCACCAAAAAAATTTTCAATGACCACCAGTGGGCTGCAGCCCACCTGTTGGCAACCGCTGGTTTAGACCACACTTGGAATGCTGCATTCAGTTCTGATACAGAAAAGGTGCTGAGATTCTAGCAAGAGGATCTAAGTGAGCCATGGAGGTGCAGTGGTTAGAGTGCAGTACTGCAGGCTTCTTCTGCTGACTGCCGGCTGACTGCAATTTGGCAGTTCAAATCTCACCAGGCTCAAGGTTGACTCAGACTTCCATCCTTCCAAGGTGGGTCAAATGAGAATCCAAAACAACTGCTTAGAGAGGGCTGTAAAGTGGTATATAAGTCAAAGTGCTATTGCTAAGAGGGAGAGAAAAGCAACAAAATGATTAGGGAGCTGGAAGCTAAAATCTACATTGCAGGAACTGCAGAATCTGATCTAATGAAGAGAAGGACTAGAGGAGACATGATAGCAGTCTACCAATATTTGAGGGGCTGCTGTCACAGAGAAGAGGGGGTCAAACTATTTTTCAAAGTACCTGAGGACAGGACAAAAAATAATGGATGGAAGTTTATCAAGGAGAGATCCAACCTAGATTTAAAGAGAAACTTTCTCTCAATGAGAACAATTAATAAGCAGAACTGCTTGATTCCACAAATTGTGATGCTCCATCATGTTTTTAAGAAGAGGTTGGACAGCCATTTGTCTGGAATGGTACAAGGTCTCCTGCTTAAGGAGGGGGATGGACTAGAAGACCTCCAAGATCCCTTCCATCACTCCTATTCTGTTAATAACTGGAGTCAGCTCAAAAGAGCCTTGGTGGTGTAGGCTGTTAAACACCTAGCACTTAGTTCCAGCTGCCTGCAATTAGTGCAGGCTCGAATCCCACCAGGCTCAAGGTTGACTCAGCCTTCCATCCTCTCGGGGTAGGTAAAATTGAGGACCCAAGATTGTTGGGGGCAATAATCTGACTTTGTAAAAATGCCGCTTAGTAATAAGCAGGCATATACAATGGAATGAAGGCTATTGCTGAGCACATTGAGTTGTGCTCCAAAAATTGTAAGCCGCCCTGAGTCTCCAGAGAAAGGTGGCATATAAATGTGTGTGTGTGTGTGTATATATATATATATATATATATATATGTATGTATGTATGTATGTATGTATGTATGTAGGTCTTGGTGTATTTGGGTCTTGTCCTGTGTAAGATTGAGAATACCTTGGCGACATTTTGACGAGATCCCACTCGCCATCTTCAGGCTGGTGTCTTCGGCTTTGTGCTTCTGCCAGCAAAGCGTGATCTGCCTTCTCTCTATAAATACTGGAGGGGGTGTGTGGTGTGCTGGCTCTGCTGTAAGCGGGTTGGTTGGCTGTGTTTTTGGCTGTGTTGTCGCTTCTTGATTGGTTGATGGAATTGGTGTTTGCTGATTGGTTGGCTTTTTTGTAAGAGCCTGTGTGTTCTTCAGCCTTTTGTGTTTTAGCTACCTGGGCAGTGGGCTGTGTGATGACCTTCTGAGTTTTATTGTTGTGACATCCTGGGTCTTGTGCTGTTATCTCCTGGGTCGTTGTCTGTGTTGCAACCTCCTGAGGTTTTGTGTTGTAATCTCCTGAGTTCCATGATGTAGTATCCTGGGTGGAAGGCTGTGATGTGACATTCCAGGCCTTGGCTTGGCTCCGAGTTTGAGGTCTGGCTATGTGTTTATAGTGTGTGTCAGTTTGCTTAGTTTGGGGTAGGAGGGGGTGGAGCAGCTGGAGTTGCAGCTATGGTCTGGTTTCTGGACGGTGGTTGCCTTTTGTCTGTGGGGTGGGCTTGGGTTTGAGTCTGGTGAGGGAGATTGGTGGTGGCATCATGTGTTATTTTGGGTCCGGTGTTGGTTTTCGTGGCTGGGACTCGTTTGTTGATTAGGGCTAGTTTCCAGATGTCTGGTAGGTGGGAAGTATCATCCCGTTTATTCCTGTTATGGGGGTGTTTCTCTATTTCGATGGCTTCCCTAATTATTCTCTTGTTGAAGTGTTCAGTGTTGGAGATAAGTTTGGATCCCTCAAAATCAATTTCATGTCCTGTGGCTTTAAGGTGCTGGAAAAGGGAGGAAGTTACCCAGGAGATAATAGCACAAGACCCAGGATGTCACAACAATAAAACTCAGAAGGTCATCACACAGCCCACTGCCCAGGTAGCTAAAACACAAAAGGCTGAAGGACACACAGGCTCTTACAAAAAAGCCAACCAATCAACAAACACCAATTCCATCAACCAATCAAGAAGCGACAACGCAGCCAAAAACACAGTCAACCAACCCGCTTACAGCAGAGCCAGCACACCACACCTCCCCTCCAGTATTTATAGAGAGAAGGCAGCTCAGATCACGCTTTGCTGGCAGAAGCACAAAGCCGAAGACACCAGCCTGAAGATGGCGAGTGGGATCTCGTCAAAACATCGCCAAGGTATTCTCAATCTTACACAGGACAAGACCCGAATACACCAAGACCTACATACCTTTACCGGTGAAAATCTATGAATATATATATATATATGTATATGTATGTGTAAAAGTTGCCAAAGATGCTAAGTGTTTGAGGTGTTATTTTCTGTATTATCTCAACCAACGTAATTATGGACAGTGTTCAACAAAGTTAAACATCAAACAAGAGAAAAGTGCACTAAAAGGCTAACCAAGTTGTAAACTCTGCTGGATTTGTAATTTATAATCCATCAGACAAAAATAAATGGTTCAATAATTGTGAGCAACCCAAGGCTTTTAATTCTCCTTTTAATCCTCACTGCCTTGAAAGGAACAATGGAAGATTGTCATCAACCAAAGACATATGGCTGAAAAAAATAATTATAGGTTTTGCAAGCCTTAGAAGGGGCAACCTCTTGGTTGTGGGTGCCATTCGTATCTTTAGAGACGAGGTGATTAGTGTTTCTGGCATGACTTCCTGATTTGCTTCCTGTAAAAAAACCTGAGAGTTGTAGAAGTTGTCCAATCAACATTTTAAACACCTATTTTTCTAAGGACCTGGAATGTTTTCAATTTTCTATTGTGACTGGAATCGAGATTCCCATTTATAGGAGCTCATATCAGTTGGAGTCTTCACAACTTCAAAAATAAATTGATTTTCAGAAAATGATCTTCAGGTTCTTTCACCCTCATGGATCATTTTTACTCAGTCTGGAAAGAGCTGTCAACCTAGACCTCAGGCAAAATGACCTCTCAACACATTCTGTAATCTCCTTAAAAGCCCAAGCTAGGAAATGCAGAAATGAAATAGCCATCCTTGATAAAGACCTTCATGGGAGTTATTGGAAGTGGAGTAATATTCCCTGCTTTTATGAGGATGGTGGGCATTCTGGAGACCTTTATCTCAGCAGGTTGTCTATTCATCTTCCTCAACATGTTATACTAAAGTGCTTTATGCTTAAAGGTAAAGGTTCCCTTGCACATACGTGCTAGTCATTTCTGGCTCTAGGGGACAGTGCTCATCTCTGTTACAAAGCTGAAGAGCCAGTGCTGTCTGAAGATGTCATGTGGCCTGCATGACTAAACACCGAAGGCACACGGAGCGCTGTTACCTTCCCACCAAACTGGTCCCTATTTTTCTACTTGCGGTTTTTTTTACATGCTTTAGAACTGCTAGGTTGGCAGAAGCTGGGACAAGTAACAGGAGCTCACTCCATTATGTGGCGCTAGGGATTCAAACCGCTGAACCTGCCGACCTTTCTGATCAACAAATGCAGCGTCATAGCCACTGAGCCACCACGTCCGTTTAAACCCTAGAGCTTTATGCTTAGCAAGATTTAATTCCTTACTTTCTAGTACAAGGGTGTCAAACTGAATTTCATTGAAGGCTGCAGCAGGGTTGTGTTTGACCTCAGGGGGCTGGGGTGGGAGTGGCGATCTTGATGTCACTCATGTTGGGGGCACCTGTGGTGGCCCAAGTGCTCTGCCCATGAAAATGGGGCTTGGAAGGGCCTTGCTTGGCACTCCTGAGCTTCATTTTTGCTATTAGAGAGTTGTAGGAAGCCATTGCAGCCGAAAATGGAGCTCTGGAGGGCCCAAGCGCAGCTCTCCTTTTTTGCTGGTAGAGACACCATGGGCCGGTCCTTTGCTGTTTCCAGGTTGGCCCCATGGGCCAGATCTAAGCACCCTGTGGACCAGATCCAGCCCATGGGACTTGAGTTTGATGCCCCTGTTCTAGTATAATAATCACATCCCAACACAGGATGAGATATGGCCTTGTCAGGTTATGAAGTTGACACTCATGTTTTACTAAGTTGCTCTCTCTGTATAATAGTGTCCAGCTTTAATAATCCCTTTTATTGTAAACCTGTTATGAATGGCCTAATGAAGATTAATAACTTGCCAGATTCTCTTGCTAGATGTTTAGTTTAGTTTACTTTATTGTCATTGCACCTCGTACAATGAAATCAAACACCATCATCAGTGCACATCATGACCATGAAAATAAATACAAACACACATCCTTCACACTCCACACATTGAATTGAAAACCCCCGATACCACACCAACACTGCACTATACAATAGAATTCAACAGAGCTACTGCCCTGGGATAGAAGCTGTTTTTCAGCCTATTTATCCTTGTTTTTATTATCCTGTACTGTCTGCCAGATGGTAATAGTTCAAAAAAAAGGGTTCCCAGGATAAGATGAGAATGTTTTGAACTTTCTTAAGGCAGTGGGAGCTCTAAAGCTCTTCCAAAGAGGGGAGAGGGCAACAAATGATCCTCTGGTCGATGACATTAACCCTCTGGAGCAGCAGTCGCCAACCGGTGAGCCGCGAGAAAATTTTGGTGGGCCGCAGAGAAATCTCAACCCCAGAGCACCCCCCCCGAAACAATTAATCCAGGCTGCACAGAAACACCAGGCTGCACCACCCACATGGCCCGCGGGAACCCTCCCCACCCACTCACTCCTTACTTGGCAAACTTGCCTGCTAAATTGCTATTTTTCCCTTTTTTTAATCAACCATCAGCTGTTCTGCTGTGCCGGGAGATTTGGATTACCCAGGAAGCAGGAAATGGTTGGATTTCTTGCTTTCTATCTAGTCTTTAGATCTTCGGCTCTGCTTTTAAGCACAGCCGAACCTCCCTTAGGACTGAAGGTTCTATTATTCAGTGCAGGCTCATGGCAAGCAAATTTGAGAGACTGAGCTAGCCAATGGCAGATAGATAGATCACTGAATTATTCTGTGAACAACTGAATCTGCCTGCCTGCTTTGCCTGATTTTGGGTAAAAGTTGCTCTTTTTTATTTAAAAAATTCAATATTTACATACATGGTGTGTTGTGAGTTAATTTTGTGAGTTTGCTTGCAAGCAAATTTTATGTGACAGACTGAGCTAGTCAATGGCAGATAGGTAGATCTCTGAATGAATCTGTGATTCTGTGAGCAACTCAATCTGCCTGCCTGCTTTGCCTGATTTTGGATAAAAGTTGCTCTTTTTTTATAAAAAAAAATCAACATTTATATAAATATTTATAATATTTACATACAAGCCATGCCCAGCCAGTCATATGACCACCAAGCCACACCCACAAATTAGGTTAGTTGTCCCAGGGATTTAAAATTATGAGTTTGGTGGTCCCTGAGGTCAAAAAGGTTGGTGACCCCTGCTCTGGAGTGCTGTCCTATATGCCACTGTGCAATTGGCAAACCATACAGAGGTGCAATAAGTTGAGATACTCTCTATGGTGCAGTGGTAGAAAGTCACCAGCAGTTTTTCATTCAATTGTTGTTTCCTGAGAAGTCTCAGGTAGTATAATCTCTGCTGGGCCCTTTTGACCAGGGCTGCAATGTGGGCACCCCAGGTCAGGTCCTCTTTTATGGTAACATTTGCAAATTTAGCAATAGTATTACTAGCGTGAGTGGGAATGCAATGTGAAGCATCTTTTGGGGTATCCAAGTTCTATGCAACTGTCATTGATGTTAGAAGATCAACAATTTAGACTCTTCTATTGTTATAATCAAATATTCATCTGGAACACATCTCCCTCCTTCGTTTATTTGTTGAGGCAAGCCATCATAGGAATTGTGCTTTCATGAGTATTACCTTGCAAAGATGTTGTCAAGATAGACCATGATTAAATAAAATGCCCAAATAACTAAAATTCTCTACTTGTATTATCACATGATTTTGAATTCTCCAGCTGTACTCCTAATATTTTTTTTCAAAAATCAAAATTTTAGTTTTGATCATTAGTTGATTTGTAATTTATTTTCTTGGCAATACTTAGCTAGTGCCTCAAGAAGGCATTTCAAACCCTATCTAGTGCATGCAAGAACAGCATCATCTGCATATAATAAAGTACAAAAGCCAGAAAAAGATACTTTGTTTGCAGAAAATTACAGAGGCAACAGCCAGATTTTTAATTATGCCTATAAAAAAAAGTCTTTAGTAACACATCAGTAAACTGGGATTTTAATTGCTTTATGTAATATTTATCAAATATTTTATTTTTTTAAACTGTTTAGCTACTGCCAAATTTTAAAATATATTTATATCTTGTTATGTGTGTTGTAAGACCAGTTGCAATTTTCTACAGTGTTAGGTTTCTGTGTTAGCTAGTGTTAGCTTTCTGTACCATGGATAAATAGCTTGCAGACAAGAAAAAACTGAAAATTTCACTCATCCTTTTCCTGGCTCTGCCCATCAGTAGAACTCTCCTTTTTTCCTTCTCTTTAGAAATTAGTTTCCCTCAGACTGAGTGTATGTGTTGTCCTTATATAACCTCAATCATATTACATCTGAACAAAGCTTGTATTTAATGCCATGATTCCAGCAACATCTAAACTGCACGTCTCCCCAATTTACAAAAGATTACTTTCTCTGTGTTTTTAAAAAAACAAAACATTTCTCAGCATATTGATAATACTGTAAATTATTTTCGGAAACAGGATACACATCCAAATGTACTTGCACCAACAGCATGGAATTAAAGTGTGAAACAACAATGATGCTGGGACTTACATTTAATCATATTTATTAAAAAATGACCCAGAAATGGACATTGCACTTGGAAAAATATACAAATGACATTTTCTTCATCTTAAAGCCAGTGTCTGGCTCTAAGTAGCAAATTTAAAAATAGTTTTGTGAAGCAGACCATGTAGAACTGGAGAAAATGAGATCGAAGTAATCATTTATATTTACTGTTACAAATAGAAGACAAAGAAGGGATCTGGTTTCATCTGACCTGTTGGTGCATAGAAGAAAAACATAAGCTTTTTTCTATCATCCTGGACATCAAGCCATGGGATGTTGCTTTTAAGGTTGATTTCAGTTGAATGCATAACTGTCAGAGGATTTTGACAATTCAACAAATGCCCTGACCCATGATCCCTCATCAGAACCAACTGTCTGATCTCCAGCTCTTGCTTGAAATTTATGTGCATTCCACCAAGTGTACTTGTGATCACTGGACTGCCTGACAAACCTGACCTGGCTCTCAGAATCTTGGACTGGATTTTGACTATTCTGCATGCTGCTGTCAGCACAAAAACATTCAGGCAAATTTCTTTCAAAACTTCTATTTTGGTTTATGTATCTTGTCTGTTGTTACCTTCTCAACCTTAAACAAACTGCTAACTTTCATGGCAACTGCATGTGTGTGAGTATATATTTAAAACCCGAAGCAGCATAGGAAGGGGTGGAACAACCATGCATTGGGAATGCTTACATATGGATCCCTGCAGTGCCTTTCAGGGTGTGAATCCTGGACTCAGAAACTCTTTCAATGGGATTGTACAGCCTCCACAATCTCCAATACATCCAGCTTGCAGGACTTAGAACTGTCCAGTTGGATCCACTAAAACAGCAGTTCTTTATGATATGTTACAGGAAACCCAGTACCCTCTTATCACTGTGTGTCTGTTTCAGTGCTGACTTCATTTCAAGAGCCTTGGAGGCAAAGGTAGTTGCCATAGTCACTTTTCCAGATTTGCCTGAAGAGGTTCAAAATAAGCTTTGAAATAACTTCTTCCGGAATCTCATTTCTTCTGCTGTCTCCCCTTCATTCTCTTTCTCTCCCAAAAGCATCTTTGCATTCTAATTCCCCATAATGCTGTTATTTTGAAGGCACAAATATGATATCTTTTTTTCAAATAGGCAAGAATTATCAGTGAACTACATCACCATGAGTAATAACACTTATCAAGTGAATGTGAAGAACTAAATTAAATGGCACATCATTTTGTTTGGAGGGTATTTTGCATGCATAAATAATAGATGAAGTGAATTTATCATACTTCTCAACCAGTGCCAGATACTTTCCCCCAAAGAATCCTTCCTACTGTAGCAGTTGGGAGGGAAGAAAATAAAATAAGCACTGAAGCTTTGTTTTGGTTTTTCCTTAAGGGAGCTGTTCCATAAAATGCTGTGCAGATAGTTCTTGGCTTATGACCCCAATTGGGTTTTCTGTTGCTAAATGAAACAATCATTAAACAAAACATTACATGGCCATGCTGCTTAGAGATGGCAGTTCTGGCAGCCCCCTAGTTGAAGTGGTAGGTGAAGACTTCTGATCTCTGCAAACTGAATTTAAAACCCAGCTGCCTGGAAGAAGCAATGGAGGCATTAGGAAGCATTGGCCATTTAACTGACTAGATACAGTACTAAAAGAGTGACTGAATTTCAATGGCTTCAGTGGAAACTGTTGCTGTCCATGGTGCTAGTTCCTAGCCATGGGAGACCAAGGTTGCTCTCCAAGCTGATTTTATCTCTCTGTCAACTCAACTCTTTTGGAAGGGTCAGCACTCAGTCTTGTTGACGCTGAAGAGCAAAGCTAAAGACCATGGCTGACTGAGGAATTCTAAAAGTTGAAGTCCACAAGTCTTAAAGTGGACCCCTGCTTAAGCAGTGGTGATAAGGAATGAAATGTTGAAGGAAAATTAGCAGATATAACATTGATTAGGTAAGGTAAGATTAATCTTGCCCTGAAAGATGGAGGGACGGAGGGACTGAGGGAAAAGAAAGACAGATAGACAGAAAGAAAGAAAGAAAGAAAGAAAGAAAGAAAGAAAGAAAGAGAAAGAGGGAGGGAGGGAGGGAGGGAGGGAAGAAGGAAGGATTTTGCTCTTTCTTTCTTTCCTTCCTTTCTGTATCTATATTTTACACTTCGTTTATACCAACACTCAAGATGTCTTTCAATAATAAATCAGGGCTGTTAAAATAAGGAACTGAATTAAAATCAATCATGAAAATAATAACAGTCAAAGGCTTGCAAAAAGAGATGCCATTTTTTAAGTACAAAAGGAATCAATAAAATAAAATAAAAAACCGATAAAACAGAAGTGGCAAAATCTTTTTACAGCTGCTATTTACTCACGTAAGTGTGAATCGGACATTCCAAATAGTTGAATGATGAGTTTACCCCACAATGTAAGGGTGAAGAGAAGATATGGTGCCCTAGAGGAAGCAATGTTTCTCAAATTTGGCAACTTTCAGACATATGGACTTCAGCTCCCAGAATTCCCCAGTCGACAGGTTGGCTGGGGAATTCTGGGAGTAGAAATCCACATTTCTTAAAATGGCTAAGTTTGAGAAACACTGCCCGAGATGATGCTGTTTTAAGTATCATCTGAACATCTGTCTCTAATACCTATGTTGAGTGGAGCTGCTAAAGTTGCTTTGTAAGATGGTTCAAAGGTCCAGAGCCAGAGGTGGTATTCAGCAGGTTCTGACCAGTTCTGGAGAACCGGTAGTGGAAATTTTGAGTAGTTTGGAGAACCAGCAAATCCCACCTCTGACTGGCCCACCCCCATCTCTTCTCTGCCTCCCGAGTCCCAGCTGATTGGCTGGGTCTTCTTTAGTTGCCCTGCACAGGAGAATGGAGCTGGAAAGCAGGTTAGTGGGGGATGGGAGGGAATGGGGATTTTGCAGTAATCCTTCCCTGCCATGCCCACCAAGCCATGCCCACAGAACTGGTAGTAAAGAATTTTGAATCCCACCACTGTCCAGAGCCCATCATCCACAGATATAGTGAACCTTCACAAAGACATAGGCGACAGAAATGGCATAGTCCTTTTCTGTACTATTGTTTCTCAGTTTCCTCAGAGACGTAGCTTTCAACTAGCAGCTAATTCTTTTAAAAATCAATACATTTCAACCACCCGAGTGTGCACCGCAGAATATTGCTTGGCTGCATTTCTTCATGCTGTTGGTGTTGTGTATTCCCCTCTGGAACTGTGGCCTCTTGGTTGTCACAGGGCTGAGAGCCCCAATAAATTGAGTTCATTTTACACAAATTGAAAAAACATTTCCTTCAGAAATGCATTTGAAGTAATAGCCAGGATATGGAGGAGAGTAATTGGGTGCCTATGGTGACTTTAAAACATGATATATGCTTCTGTTTGTAAGCAGTTGCTTCTTTTATTGGAAAGGAAAAGAAAGTCTGATATTATTGGGTTTTTGAGGCCTGTAAGATAATTATTTTTTTTTAAAAAATAATGTCATCAGGTTGCAATTACAGGAAAACAGGCAAAGTTATTTCATTTGTCTCTTTGACCACCAACTGTCTTGCCTTAGTTCCAGAAGTTTTAGTTCCCTTATTTTTCAGCATTGGAGACGATGTGTAAACTCCTTCCAGAAGCCAGGAGGTGGTCTTCAACTTACAACAGTTCATTTAGTGACTACCAGTGGTGGGATTCAATTTTTTTTACTACTGGTTCTGTGGGTGTGGCTTGGTGGGCGTGGCTTGGTGGGCATGGCAGGGGAAGCTTACTGCAAAATTCCCATTTCCTCCCCACCCCACTAACCTGCTTTCCAGCTCCGTTCTCCTATGCAGGGCAACCAAAGAAGACCCAGCCAATCAGCTGGGACTCGGGAGGCAGAGAAGAGATGGGGGTGGGGCCAGTCAGAGGTGGGATTTGCCAGTTCTCCCAACTACTCAAAATTTCTGCTACCGGTTCTCCAGAACTGATCAGAACCTGCTGAATACCACCTCTGGATCAATCGAAGTTACGATGAAAAAAGTTACTTATGACCATTTTTCACACTTATGACCCCATGGTCACATGATCGAAATTGGCCACCAGTTCATATTTATGACGGTTGCCGTGTCCCAAGGTCACATGATCTACCTTTTGCAACCTTCTGACAAGCAAATTCAATGGGGAAAGCCAGATTCACTTAACAACCGTGTTAATAATTTAACCACTGCAGGGATTCACTTAACAACTTTGGCAAGAAAGGTTGTTAAATGGGGCAAAATTCAACTTAACTACCATCTCAGCAACAGATTTTTGGCTCAATTATGGGCATAAGTCGAGGATTACTTATAACTGTGATGGCGAACCTATGGCACATGTGCCAGAGGTGGTATGCAGAGCCCTCTTTCTGGGCCTGTGAGCCATTGCCCTAGCTCAGCTCCACTGTGTCTCCCGCTGGCCAGCTGGTCTTTGGGTCTCTGCCGCACATGCACAGGTGGTGTTGTGGTTCACCAGCAGCAGGTACAGATGGCTAAGGTCTGGGAGAGCGAGGACTCAGATGAAGTGCCTGCGTGTGATGCAGGGATGGGGTCAGGACCATCAGGGAATGGAGTTCTGCCTTCAGAGATTGTGGAGGCTGGCACCAGTTGATGAAGAGCCTGTGCCCAGTGCGCATGTGCACAGGGCTGCTCAAAGGAAAGAACAGCTGCAGCAGCATGGGTGACTCGGGAGTAAGGCTGCAAGGTAATGGCCCCTCCCTTAAGAGATAAAAGGCAGCTGAGAAACCTGAGTTCTTTGCCAGAAGCAAAGAAGTTTTTGCACTCAAGCCGTGTGGATGTTTGGGATATCTTGGTTAGTGTTTGGAGACTCTTTGTGTTGGAAATATTTCTTAGTAACTTTATCTAGTGTTCTTGGCATCCTTGCACAACCTTGGCAAAGCTCGTTCTTATCAGAGACAATTAGTTTTCATAGTCTTTTAACTGGGAATGAATGGAATTCACAGAGAAGCATTAAAAGGTTTTGCTTTTACCTCTGTTTGGTGTTTGTTTCCTTGGAACAAGGTTTGGGTCAGAACAGGTGGTGGGTCACACATGCGGAGGTCATGCATGCATGTGCAGGGGCATGGCACACACACGGGGGTCACACACACATGCATGGGGTGTGGGGGGTTGCACACGCATGCACAGAGCGACAGGTTCCTTGCACAGGGCTCATGTGTATATTGCATTTTGGGGATGCGCGCATGCACCTTGGGCACTTGGTGCCGAAAAGGTTAGCAATTACTGACCTATAATTTTTTTTTCAAGAAGACCCAAACTCTCATACTCATGGCAGCTGCACCCGGCGAGTTTCAATTGTAAAAAATAATGATTGTAAGAACCTTCCAGAAGCAGGAGAACAATATTATTATTTTTCAAGAAGATTCCAAAGCCTCATACTTACATAAGGAAGCTGCACCCAGTTATTTTGATTTCCCCTATTCTACAGAAATGTCTGAGCAAGTTATGATAGCAATTTTTAAGCACGCTTTAAGCCTATCAACTTGTGTCTGTTTTAACTATTTTTTATGCCGTGGTGGTGCAGTGGTTAGAGTGCAGTACTGCAGGCTACTTCTGCTGCCTGCCGGCTGCCTGCAATTTGGCAGCTTGAATCTCACCAGGCTCAAGGCTATCTCAGCCTTCCATCCTTCCGAGGTTGGTAAAATGAGGACTCAGATTGTTGGGGGCAAGAGGCTGACTCTGTAAAACTGCCTAGAGAGGGCTGTAAAGCACTGTGAAGTGGTATATAACTCTAAGTGCTATTGCTATTGCTCTTCCTTTTCTCCTTCCTTCCTTCCTTCCTTCCTTCCTTCCTTCCTTCCTTCCTTCCTTCCTTCCTTCCCAGTGCTAAGAATACAGTATTACACACTAACTCTGCCCATTGCCAGCAGTTTGATTCCCATCAGCTCAAGGTTGACTCAGCCTTCCATCCTTCCAAGGTGGGTAAAATGAGGACCCAAATTGTTGAGGACAATAGGTTGATTCTGTAAACCACTTAGAGGGGGTTGTAAAACATTGTGAAGTGGTATATAAGTCTAAGTGCTAGTGCTATAGCGCTATTGCTATGCCGCTGATTCTTGAGAAACTTTTGATTTATTAAATTTGTATGCCTTGTAATGATGATTTATATAACATATTACAATATTGCATCCTTGGAGAATGCAATAACGTGAGGGCCTGAGACTTCTTTCCCCACTAAATAAAGTTATTAGAAAAAAATACTGCGCGATCACAACCTTTTGCAAAATTTCAAGGGTCTCTTTCCCCAAAGCCTGGATGATCCTGTGATCCAGTACTAAAACTTCATGGACTCTGTGCAAGAGTATTCAAATCTAAGCAGATTTCATGCTCTGGTGAAATTAAGGGCATTTTGTTTTTTAATAAAGGAAAACCAACAAAAATATTGAATTCTTTATTGTCGTTGTACGTATATACACAGTATACATACAACGAAATTCACAAATAAAATATTTTAGCCAATAAAGTATCAGGATCGTAGTAGATGCCTTAACTGTCATGAATGACATTTTGTTAAGGCCAATTTGTTGGGTTCTTGTTGTGTATGTCAATAACACTGATTCCAAATGCCTTCCAAAATGAGATGTTAACTCTGGTCCTCCAATGGATTTAATTTAGCATCAATTCAGCATGAATTCTATAAACTAGGAGCCATTATTGCAAGTCTATATGTTGTGTAGGTATCTAATAAGTCCCAAGACTTCTGTATGATTGTGTAGGCAAATTTATAATAGGAAAAGTTTACCATGCTCCTGCCTTCTCAGTATAAATAAAATCTGTACATGCTATCTAACGTTCCTTAGGTAAGATGTTTACAGACAAAGTGCTCCTGCTGAAGAATATAACAGAAACTACTTGTTTGCTTATTCTTTTCCAGGATTAATTTCAGCTGTTGCTCAAGCGTCTCACCTTGTCCCTAAATTCTTAGAAAGATTGAAAAGCAATATAATCTCTGCCTGCAGGCTCAACATGGAACATGAATGAGGAGGTAATTTGAAAGCATTTTTGGCAGATGCTACTTTTTCAGGCAGAATTCCCACAAAGTCTCTTTATTCAAATGTATTGAGATGGATGCAATGAGGTCACAAGAATTTCAGCAACTAAATTATTTTCCATTAGAAATAATATGTCCTTATATGGATTATTGTAGATACTTCTTTCCTTTCTATCTCCGTTCCTTCCTGTCTTCCTATCTTCCTTCTGTCCTTCCTTCCTATCTTCTTTCCTTCCTATCTTCCTTCTGTCCTTCCTTCCTATTTTCATTCCTATCTCCTTTCCTTCCTTCCTGCCTTCCTTCTGATCTTCCTTCCTTCTGATCTTCCTTCTTCCTGTCTTCCTATCTTCCTTCTGTCCTTCCTTCCTATTTTCATTCCTTTCCTTCCTTCCTTCCTTCCTTCTGATCTTCCTTCCTTCTGATCTTCCTTCCTATCTTCCTTCCTTCCTTCCTATCTTCCTTCCTATCTTCCTTCCTTCCTTCCTTCCTTCCTTCCTATCTTCCTTCCTTCCTAACTTCCTTCCTTCTTTCCTATCTTCCTTCTTATCTCCCTTCCTTCCTTCCTGTCTTCTTTCCTTCCTTCCTATCTTCCTTCCTTCCTTCCTATAAGGAAGTGATTCTTGTCACTGATATTAAAAAAATCAATGAAGATATAAATAGAAAGATAGAGATAGATATATTGATATATTTAAAAAATATCAATCAATTTCAGTCTGGGAATCCACTTTTACAAGGATTGGAGGGTTTTTTTCTTTGACCAATAGAAGGGGTTTGGTCACTTTTTAAATGATCATATTCTTTCTGGAATGAAGGGGATACCAGCTAGTATCAGCTGAAGACAAGGGGTGTCTTCTTCTCCTTTATGATCTCAGAACAATAGCAGTTGCAACTTCATGTTCTTTCTAGCAAGGAAAGAGTAACCAAATTAAGGCTAAGAGCTTTCCCTTGTTCTTCTGGCTCCATCATTTCGGAGGTATCACTGGGTGAGGGACTTTCAGTGTTTTCATTCTCTTAATGGAGTAGTTTCTACCTTGCTGCTCACCTTCAGTTTAATCTCTCCTGCATGCCACTTCTTCATTCTAATTGATCAATTCTTGCCTAATTTGGTAAACATAATGTCTTTTTGTATTACTATGTGGTTGAAAATATTAATTCTTTTGGATAGGAAGGCTGTGCAGAGAGTGGTGAGGACAGCAGAAAAGTTTATTGGAAGTTCATTTCCTTCTATCCAGGACACGGCATATATAAGCAATGCTTGACCAGAGTCCATAGTGTTGTTGTGGTCACTACACATCATATTCACAACCAGTTTTCTTTCTTACCTTCTGGGAGGAGGCTTCGTGGTATCCAAAGCAAAACAACCA
>CM019162.1:9057552-9080702 GCA_009733165.1 Naja naja
AGATATCCTAAGGAAATCATCCAGATTTAAGGAAAGGTCACATGCTCCCCAGAAAGGCAGTAAAAAAATCAGTGCTAAGCTTGCATCCTGCCTCTTGGAAGTATACCCCAAAAGGACAGTGCCAGATACCACTAAAGCAGTGAAGGAAGACTCCCTCCCCAGATAGAAAAAGAAACCATGAGGCAGGAAAAAATTCAAACACAATACAAATAATTAAATCACAACAGTAGCTGTTGCTTGTTGAAGCTGAATAGGGAAAATTATCCCATCAATAAACACAGGATTAAATGTCACCAAGCATAGAATTAACCTTCACCAAAAACCAGTTTTAAACCAAAACTCAGAAAGGGTATGTAAACTCAATCTTTCCAGCTAGCCAAGAAGCCTTGCTGAATGTCACTCATCTTGGTTCCCTGTCACTAAAAGCTTTGCTTCATTATTCAATTATTTCTTCAAAGTGCTGATTGTCCCAGGGTTGTATTTCCTCCCAACAGCAGTGTAAAAATCTTAAAACAACCCTTCCCCTTTAAGAAAGCCAAGCCTCAGAAGCTCCAGAGACAGGAAGTCTAGGCATTTTGGCAAGAATGTAATAAGGATGGAAAAAAACAAAAGGAGATTGCTTCTAACTACCGGTTTTCCGAACTGCTTAGAAAGTTAACAAGGGGTTCTATAGAACCAGACAGAACCTGTAGAATCCTGCCCCTGGAATTAGGGAAGGGAAAGGAGAAAAGTGAGAGGAAGGAAATTAGGGAAGGGAAGGGAGAAAAGGGAGGGGAAAGAAAGGGAATTAGGGAAGGGAAGGGAGAAAAGTGAGAGGAAGGAAAGGGAATTAGGGAAGGGAAGGGAAGGGAAGGGATGAGTGGTGGCATGATGGCTTAGTGCTTAAGACCCTGGGCTTGTCAGCTGGAAAGTCCATCGCCTTGGTTCAAGGTCTGATCATCAGATGATGTGTAGAGCACCCATCTTCACCTAGCACCTAGCAGTTCGAAATCATGCAAATGCAAGTAGATAAATAGGTAACACTTCAGTGGGAAGAGAACAGTGCTCTGTGATGTCATGCTGGCCACATGACCATGGAAAGGTCTTTGGACAGCACTGGCTTACACCCTCAAAACATAGATGAGCACCGCTCCCTAGAGTTGGCTTGATTAGCAGAGTAAAATCTGCAGGGAAACCTTTCCTTTCCCATATTTAATATTTCTTTAACATAAAATAACTAATCATTAATTAAGCATTCAATAATTAAAACATTCAATAATTACCATATTATAGTTTAATATAGGCTGTATCCTGGATCTCACTTATAGATGTTAGTTAGGTTGTTTTATAAATGTATTTTAACTCTGTCTTAAATTTTATTTTGTCTAGTATCTGTACAAGTTATTCATTGTCTATGAATGCAATACATTGAATTGAATTAATCAGTGGAGCAAAAATACCACATGCTATTGGCTTGGTGTGCACAAGGGCCAATTCTGTCCAAGTAAAATTGGCCAATGCAAAGCAGATAATTGTGAAGGTGAAGGAATCCAGTAGAAAAAGCTTCATCCTCATGGATCTACAAGGACCTCATACAAAGGGGAAAGGGGAAAGAAGGCAGAGACTCACTCAGAACAATGCTTCTCATGAGTTCCATTTAAGATACAGTTGAAATAGGCTTCAGAAAGAATAAGAGTTGGCAGGTACCTTAGAGGTCTTCTAGCCCAACCCCCTGCTCAAACAGGAAACCCTACACTATTTCAGACAAATACTTGTCCAATCTCTTCCTGAAAGCCTTCAGTGTCGGAACACCCACAAGTTCTGGAGGCAAGCCATTCCACTGGTTAATTGTTCTAAATTTCTTATTTCTAGGTTGCTTCTCTCCTTGGTTAGTTTCCATCCTTTGCTTCTCGTCTTGCCTTCTGGTGCTTTGGAAAATAGTTTGACCTTCTCTTCTTTGGGGCAGCCCCTGAGATATTGGAAGACTGCTATCATGTCACCCCTAGTCCTTCTCTTCATTAAACTAGACACCCCCAGTTCCTGCAACTGTTCTTGATATGTTTTTAGCCTCCAGTCCCTTAGTCATCTTCTCTGCACTCTTCATTAAGCTTCGAGCTCAAAAGGTAGAGCTTGTAACTTCACCAATGTCCACAAAGAACATACATGCCTCTTTTCCTCAAGAGTCTCGACACTGCAGCATTCTTCACATGCATAAATTTAAAAACAACAAAACAAAGCGATGCGAAGCCGGAGAAATGAGTCAGAATGAATCAGGCTTCCCTAGCCATGAATGCCAACTTTCAATGACTATAAATGAGAGAAGATCCAGTTGCACAGAAAGCTATTTCGAAAAGGCACGACACTAAAGGGTTTGCATTGTGATCATTGCACATGTTGCATTCATCACCGGAAGCTGCATAAAACGTTCTTATTTTTTTTAACATAGCAGAGTGGCTAATACAGAAATAGCTCCACTTTAACTGTTTACTGTTTAACTGTTAACTGTTCGAAGAGTTCAGGAAAGACAGAAACCAGACATGCTCGGTGCAGCAGAGTAGGTATGCATTCTCCATTCCCCCCCCCCTTTTTTTTCCTTTAAGGCAGGAGTTCCCAACTTTTTCGAGCACTGGGAACCGGATTTTTTTTTTTGCCTGGACCAGGGGAGGGGAGGAGGCATGATTTAATGTGCTACCTAGATCCTGTGCATACACAGATGAAGCTTTGCTTGCCTGCATGGTCCAGTTCCTAACAAGCTGCAGACCAGTGCTGCTTCACAGCCTGGGAATTGGGGGGCCCTACTTATGGGGTGTTGGAAGAAATGTCCATCTGGGTTCAGTTCCAAGTGGGAAGAAAGACACTGGAAACATGGAGACTGCTCGAAAGGATGGTTTAAATGGTGGAACAGGACCACATGGTTTGAGGTCCTGGGCAAAATTGAACACATGGGGGGGAGAGAGAGAGAGGGAGGGAGGGAGGGAGGGAGAGAGAGAGAGAGAGACCCTCTCTTGAGCTTTGAACTTGCTTCCTGTTCCTGTGGCAAGGAATGTATCCTGATTGGTTGTCAGACTCCCATGGGGTCATGCAGGGGTAACTTTGTAGGATGTCTTGAGTCCCAGGCTTGGTTGAATCTTGCTGGGTGATGTAATGAAGGAGATTTAGGGCAATTCCTATTATGCCTTAATGGATTTGTCCTGGTTGGGATCTGAGTGAGGGCTAATCCTATCACCCTGGAGCTGAAGGTCTTTTGTCTTGTAGATAAGCTGGCACCAAAATATCTGCTGGGGTGGAGTTTCTGTGTCCCTTAAGATTTCTATTTCTCTTTTAGGGGAAATATTCTGCCTTTTTAATATTTCCTAGAATATTTCATTCTTCTAAGCCTAGGGGAAGGGTGGGTGCTAACTTTCTACAGGGGAAAAGAGCCATGAAGTAAGGATTGCTGGTTTGAAAGAGGAGTTAAAGAGGCCATCTCCATCAAAATTGAACAGCCCTCTCTCAACAGAGGAGGATGGATACAACATCGCCTATCTCCAATCCTTTCAAAAGTTCCAAGAAGTCTCCACACCAAGTTGCACCACTCAAGTGACCCTGAAGACACAGATAAACCTCCAGGTGGCCTCAACAACCTGCTAAAAGAATGCAAATGACCAGCTGTCTGCAAGGAGTATAAATCCTTCCATTGCCCACTGTCCAGTCAGAGCTGAAGAAGCTTCTTGGATGAGAAGCTAAATGTCTTCAAAGAAAAAAAACCTGAGAAAGTCCAGTTTGCCTCTTGAAAAAAGGCACCTTTGGGACCACCATGACCTGGATGACTGAGAATCTCCATAGATGTTGAGCCATGAAGTGCTAAACTAGGTGACGCTTGATGATATTTTGTGTTTGTGTTTGTGGGTTGAATCACAGTTGTGGGGGGTGAGGGTAATGAGGATTGTATTCATGTTACATGGAGAGAGAAGGAACTGTTTCCATACATGCCACCCCAGTCTCTGCCTCCGGCACCAGTAACTCCAACCCTTGCTTGCAGATCCCGTTCAAAAATTCTGAAGTCACTAAGAAACAACCTCAATCAATGTTGTTGTTCAGTTGCTAGGTTATGCCTGACTCTCTGCAACCCCGTGAATCACAGCATGCCAGTCTTCCTCCACATCTTCCACTGTCTTCCACAGTTTGCTCAAATTCACACAGTATGGACAGTAGTTGACTTATTCTCAAAACAAGCACAACTGTCAACTTGTAAAACATTCCTAGGCCGGTTTCCAAGTTGCCATAAGAAAGAGGAGGGGGGAGAAAACTCTGAAGGAGCATACGGGAAATGAACTCAGAAGCACATTCCAAGCTTATCTCACAAAGATTGTAACTGAAGCAACCGGGTATTCTGGGCACGAAAATCCTCTATTGGAGAATATGATTGATGACACCCAATCCATGAATGTGTTCTGTTGGAGAATCTAAATTATGATATGTCAGAGTATATTCATGAACTGGAATAGAGCATGGTAACAAGGTCAACCAATGAATAGGCATAGCAACTAAGTCACCCAATGAGGACTGTTTGGAAACTGAAACTAGAAATAGCCTAGGTGTGGCTCTATATTAAGTTCTGCAGCTCTAAAGTAAAAGAGAAACTAACTTGCTTGTTTCTACTGAACTAAAGTGAAACTGATGTCTGTTTCTGAGCTCTTGAGTTGCTGTTCTGCTCTGAACCTGTAACATGTCTGCTTCTGTTTGAGTTTGCTCCATGTTGGAGAAATCTACAACTGGTGTAAAATGTACTTTGTGTTTATAAAGAAGTTAACTGAAGCCTCAATCATCTGTGTTTACTTTTCCGGCACTGAATTTACGCTGCAATACTCTGAACATGATACACCCAGAGGGGTGGAGGAAAACGGGATCATAGGTGATTGTAAATTACATATCTCAGAGTCAGTTTCATACAGGTCATGCCAGTATGTTGCTCCTAATAAATCCTTTGAAGTTTTTTGAAGTTTGGCTTGAGGCTCATGATTTAATTAGAGCGATCGCTAGAATTCTGACACACACTTTGTAGGTCGTCATGCTATGTTTTATCACTGCGTTGATGACACCATCTAACCATCTCATCCCCTGCCGTTCCTTCTCCTTTTGCCTTCCATCTTTCCCAACATCAGGATCTTCTCCTTTCTTCTCATTAAGTGGCCAAAGTTTTTAAGCTTCATATTCAGTATTTGTCCTTCCAAAGGACAGTCAGGGTTGATTTCTTTTAGGACTGATTGATTTTATCTCCTTGCAGTCCAAGGGACTGTCAAGAGTCTTCTTCTCCAGCACCACCATTTGAAAGCAACCTCAGCCAATAGCATCACTGATTTACAATGAGAGGAGTAGTCATTCAATAACAGCTAAGAATCTTCACAGTTGGGATAAAGCTGCTTCCTATTGATCAAAATAGGAAGTCCTTTGTAAACTGGGTCTCCAGAATATTTTTATTTTATTTATTTATTTTATTTCTCAATCACTTACAAAATAATAGGTATAAGTATAAACATGAGTAAGAATACAGGAAATAGGTATGAGTATATGGGGACAATAGGACAGGGACGGTAGGCATGATTGTGCACTTATACACACCTCTTAGGAATGAGGTGAAGTCAATAGTGGATAGTTTGAGGTTAAAGGAGTGGGTGTTAGAGGATATAACAAGAGTCAGGTAGTGCATTCCAGGCATTGACCACTCTGTTGCTGAAGTCGTACTCAAGTTTGGAGTGGTTTACATTGAGTTTGTATCTGTTGTGTGCTCTTGTATTGTTGCAGTTGAAGTTGAAGTAGTCATTGACTGGTAGGACATTGTAGCAGATAATTTTGTGTACTACACTTAAGTCCAACCATAGGTGGCGTAGTTCAAGGTTGTCCAAACACAAAATTTCTTTTTTTTATATAAAGGTTTATTTACAATTGTTAAAAACAAAACACACAGACTTACAGTTACAAATAACATAAATACATAAACAATGCTCAATGCGCTTTCCCTGCTTGTTTTGGGTTGCAGATTGGATATACATTTTTTCCACGTGAAATTACATTTATACATAACCATAACCGTTTTCATTTTCATCTTGCTTGGTTTGGGTTATTTTTAGGTATTTCCTATATCTTTTTCTAAATTATTACATAGTATCTCCTATTATCTATAAATTCTTTCTATTTGCTCTAATACCCTGTTTTCCTATATTCCTTTTCCCTCCATTCTTCTCTTTCCATTGCGTTCTACCCAATCGTACCATATGTCCCATGCCTTATAGTAGTCCGAGTCCTCTTTTTCATTTAATTTAAGTGTTAATCTCTCCATTTCCACACATTCATATGTTTTCTTTATTACCATTTGTATGGATGGGGTTATAGGTTCCTTCCATTTCTGAGCTAAAGAGATTTGAGCCGCTGTTAGTAAATGTGTTATCAGGTATTTTTTTTTAATTACATTTATATCCCTTTTCCACTCATAGCATTACAATTTTTATTTCTTTAGCCTTCATTCCATTGTATATGCCTGATACAAGGTCAAAGCCCCAACAAGGTCCTCATTTACCTTGAGCTAACCTTGAGATTGAGCAGCATTTAGGCAGCTGGATCTTAGAGCAACAGTGTTATCAGGTATTTGTCCTCTGGGGAAAATTTCCTTTTATCATTCCTAATAAGAACAGTTCTGGTTTCCACTCCAGTTCACATTTCATCACATCCTCAATCCAGTTTTAATTTCCGTCCAGTACTTCCTTATTTTTGCACACGTCCACCACATATGATAATATGTGCCGATTTTGTCTTTGCACTTCCAACAATTTGGATTTGCCTGTGGGAATAATTTTGCTAATCTAGCGGGGCCAAATGCCACCTATACATCATTTTGTACTGGTTTTCTTTATATGCCACGGATTTTGTATATGTCAAGTTTTTCTCCCATATATCCTCCCAATCATTCAGGTCCAAATTATATCCTATATTTTTCTCCCATGCTATCATTGGTCCTTTCACTAATTGTCCTATTCTTTCTTGTTCTAATAATAAGTTATATAATTTGGATATCAGTTTTTCTTCGGTCCCAGAAGTAATTTATCCAAATTTGTATTCTTTGTCTCTATTCGTATTCCTTTATGTCTTTATTATACCTCATTTTGATTTGTAAGTAAGCCCAATTATCTATCACTATTCCTTGAGTTTCCAGGTCCTGTCTCGTTTTTAGTCTCCCCTCTGTGTCCAATATCTGATAGTATTTAAGTTTTTTATTTAAGTCCAATGTGTTGGGGTGAAAAGTTGCCTCCATTGTTGAGAACCATCTCGGTATTTTAGTGTAGTTTTTCTTCCTTATTTCCACCCAATTTTTAATCAATGATTTACGTATTATGTGTTTCATTGCATATCTTTGTTTTTTATCAGTCGGATTCCACAAGAGCGAGTGCCATCCCGTTTGTAAGTCATGCCCCTCTAATGTTAATATTCTTTTATTTTCTAATTTCACCCATTCCTTATCCATACCAAAATTGCAGCTTTATAGTAAACTTCCCAAATTTCATCATCATCCTGTCCAATTCCTTAAAAAACTTTCTATTTATTAGTATTGGGATCGTCTGGAATAAATACAAAACTTTGGGTAATATATTCATCTTAATTGTCGCAATTCTTCCTAAGAAAGATATTTGCATTTTATTCCAGGTTTCCAAATCCCTTTTAATTTGCTTTAAAATTTTAATGTAGTTATCTTCCCATAGCATTATTGTTTTCACCCTCATCCAGATTCCTAGATATTTTATTTTATTTACTATTTGTAATCCCATTATCTCTTCCAATTTTTTGTTTAGAATTTATTATATTTTTAACTAACATTTTAGTTTTCCCTTTGTTTACTAGTTCCCCAAATTTGTTTATCTCTTGCATTAGTACAGGGCCGTCTCTAGTGGTTCTTCTATTATGAATACCATATCGTCTTCAAATGCCTGTACCTTATATTCTTGGTTCTTAACTTTTGTTCCTTTTATATTCCCATTTCCCCTAATTCTAACTAACAGTATTTCTAATATTGTGATGAACAACAATGGTGACAGGGGGCAACCTTGTCTGACCCCTTTCTCTATTTTGAACGTTTTGGTGATTTCCCCATTTATCAATATGTTTGCCTTTTGGCTATCATATATTGTGTTAAGCATTCTTTCAAAATTATATCCAAAATTCATTTTATTGATTTGCAATTTCATAAAATCCCAATTCAAATTATCAAACGCTTTCTGTGCATCCAAAAAGATCAGTGCCATTTGGTTTCCGGGTGATTTTCATAATATTCCAATATGTTTATTATTGTTCTTATGTTATGTCTAATCTGCCTTTTCGGTAAAAATCCATTTTGGTCTGTATTAATTTTCTCACTAATAATTCCTTTTAATCTTTGTGCCATAATTGTCATAAATATTTTATAGTCTGTGTTCAAGAGTGATATTGGTCTGTAATTTTTAATTTGATTTATATTTGTCTCTTCTTTGGGTATGAGTGTTATGTATGCCTCCCTCCAGGAGTTGGGTATTTTCGCTTTTAATAATACCTCATTACAGACCTCTAAAATGTATTGTTTAGTATATCTCCTATCTTTTTATAAAATTCACTTGGATATCCATCTGGACCTGGTGTTTTATTATTTTTTGTTTCTGAATCGCCTCTCTTAGTTCACCTATCGTTATTTCCTTGTTCAATATCTCTTTTGTCCTCAGATAACTCCTGAATGTTTCCTTCTTTTAGTATTGTTCTATTTTGGTTAGTTCTACTTTTTCTTGTTTATATAAATCCTCAAAGTAATCTCTTGTAATTTCTTTCTTTTTTCCAAATCAGCTTCAAGTTCCCCATTTTTATCTTCTAAGTATTGTATCGTTCTTTTTGCTCCTCTTTTCTCAGTTTGTATGCTAACCACCTACTCGGTTTATTTGCATATTCAAAATAGTTTTGTTTTGTGTATTGTAACTTCTTAAGCAATTCCTCTTGTTCAAGTGTGTTAAATTCATGTTTTATTTGTATTAGCTCATCTCTAATTTGCTCATTGTCCGGGTTTCTCTTTTGTTTATTCTCTAGTTTTCCAATTTCTTTTACTAGCTCATCCTGTTTTTCCATCTTTCCTTATTTCTATTTACTGTGTATGCAATTGATATTCCCCTGATATAGGCTTTAGTCGTGTCCCATAAGTTCTGTAGTGATGTATCTTCTTTTTTATTGAAATTGTAAAAGTTTATTAATTCCTCCCTTATTTTTTGCAAGTATTTTTCTTCCCTTAAAACAGGTGTCTTCAACGACCATCTTTGCCCTTTCCTTCCCCCTTCTTTCCAAATTAGTAACGTTGGGTTGTGGTCGGCCCATACATTTGTTAAAATTTTTGTGTCTTGGATTTCCCTATTTAATTCACTATTTATCCATATCATATCTATCCTGAACCATAATTTATGTGGACTGGAGTGGAAAGTATACTGTGTAATTCCTGGGTTTCTTTTCCTCCATACGTCTTCTAATCCTAGCTCCTCTGACATTTCAAAAATATTTTTGGTAGATGTTCGTTTTTGATACTGATTTTGTCCACATTTGTAATCTTGCTTATTATCAGTTATTGCATTATAATCCCCCATTAGACAAATCCTTGTATTGCCACTCTCTATCAGCTTCTCATATAAATTTTTATAAAATTCTTTTTGATTTTTATTTGGTGCATAAATTCCTGTTAATAACGTCTTCTTATTGTGTATCTCCACTTCCACCATTAATATTCTTCCGTCTGTATCATTGTATATCAGTTTTGCTGTAATATCCTCTTTTACATATAGTACCACCCCTCTCTTTTTCCCCCCTGTTAGGGCCATAAATGCTTTCCCCAACTTCCTGTTCTCTAAGTATCTTTTATCTTGTTCTTTTATATGGACTTCTTGAAGGCATATTATATCCCATTTTTGTCTTTCTAATCTAGTAAATATTTTTCTCCTTTTACTTGGGGTATTTAACCCATTAATATTTATTGATATTAATTTTATTCCCTTTCCCATTTGATCTTTTTCCTCTAGGTTTTGTCATGTTCTACCTGTTGTTTGACTCCTGGTTTTCACCCCTGTCTCTTCCTTTTTTCTTTCTTCCCCGGCCGCTATTTCCCTGTCCCCCTCCTTCCCCTCCCTTCTCTCTTCTCCTCTGATACTAGCTTGTAGGTCCTCACGACTCGTGTTTCGTGAATCTCCCCTACTACTTAATTCCTCCTCTGATCCTCCTATCTGTTCAAAAAATCTTTGGGCCTTGGATAGGTTGTCAATCTTTGTTCTTTTCCCCTCCATGTAACCAAGACCCCTTCAGGATCATTCCATCTAAACAATATGTTCTTTCTGTTTAGGTAGTTCGTGAGGAATCTGTATTCTTTTCTTTGTTCCCTCACCCTTCTTGGTGAGTTTTAGTACTATAATTTGTCTACCATTGTAGTTTATGGTTTCCTCCCTCATCAGTCTGTAAATTATCTCCCTGACTCTTTTCCTCGCGAACCTGACACGGACCTCCCATGGGAGCCCATGTCTTCTTGCATAGCTTGTAAAACCCTGTATGTCTCATCTATTTCTTGTATCATCTCGTCTCTCTCCTTTCGCAGTAGAGTTGCTAGCATTTCCGTCATTATTAAGGTCAGGTTTTCCCTCTTTCCTCATGTATATTTTGGAACCTTAGATAATATGAGGCTCTATCCATTTCTAGATAGGTCAGGGTCTCATTTGTTTCTCTATGTTAGTCTTTTATTTTTGCTCCATATCCTCTACTTTTTCCCTGTTTGATCTGTTTGTTTGGTGATTGCTACAATTTTTCTTCGTTTATCCTTGTCATTTCCTGTAATTGTCCTATTTTCCCCTCTAAACTTTTAATTTCATTTTTCATCTCTCCCAATTCACTTTTTAGTTCTGATCTCATCAGTTCCCTTTCTCTCTTACTTTCTGCATGATTATTCAGCATTGTTTCCTGCATTGATAGCATCATGTTTTGAATTGTCTGAAGTGTATTCTGTAGTGTTTGGGAAGTCGCTTGTGTATTGGGTTTCTCGGGCCTAACATCCCTTCTATTGTTCTTTGGGAGGAGATCACAGTAGGGGTGGGTGGGGTTGCAGTTATCATTCCCTTTTCCCTGTTTTGGTAATGGTGGTCGTTGTGGATGTCATTTCCTTTATAATCTTTTGTTGTTCTTTAAGTATTTTGTTTATATTTCCCCACGTCATGTTGCTAACTATCATTTACCAAGAACTCCTCCTTTCAACAGTTCCACTCAGTTAGGCTACAAATGACTCTATCCCTTTATCCTTTTGTATTTTCCCCTCTTATTTACCTTTTACCAAAGGGAAGAAATCTCTATTTTCTTATCTTATCTTATATTGCGGTTAGGGCCTACTACCTTTCTTATTGATGTCGGGGGGGGACATCTGGTTACAATTTCATTACATTCCTTACTCACAATTCGATGTTACTCTAATAAATATATGAGAGATAAGGTATACGCTACAAATGAATTATAAGTTTTCCCAGAAAGAAAGGAGTTAAATAGGAAAGAAATATATAAGATAATTCAATCAGATCTTAATAGTTAGTGTGAGTTAATTAATTAATATAAGTCAACAGTTTGTATATCACCCAATAATCTACTTTTATCTATTTCAGCTCACTATTATCTTAAATATACTAAATATCTTGAATATCTTATGTATCTTATATCTTAAATGTTAGATATCGCATATCTTGAATATTAAATATTAAATATTAAAACTTAAATCTTATCCTATCTATTAAATAATTTAGTTAACTGAAATATTTCAAATCTTAATGCCTATAAAAATACAACAGTTCTACTATGATTCTCTTATATATCTATATATCTCTATCAGATCTCTATTAATCTTTATTTACTTAATTACCTATATTAGTTTTCTCCCAATTAGATAATATAGAATAAGATTAAATACTATACATATAAACCGATATAAAGGTCCACTTCTGTTGTTCAGCTTACTACTGTTCATACCACCATTCTCAGTATCTAATTCTTTGCGCCGTCAAAAGCAACCAGTTTGCACTGTCACGATGGCAGCGCTCTTCTCTATTCCATCAGTTCTGTTATCACCAGTGTTCTTCCTTCCACCCTCTGTCTTTCTTTCCCAAGTTATTTTTCTTCCTTTCTTTCAATGGGCGACAATATCCTCCATATATTAATTAAATTAGTTAAGTTTTTATAACTTTCCTTTTCTGGAACTGTTTATTCAATCGTTTGTCTGTGCTCCAAGAGTTTATCAATTTGCGCTGTCACGGTGCTGGCCATCCTTCCCACTCTGTCCGCTGAGTTTCTTTGCAGGTCCTCCCGTTTTTCACTCCAAAATTATCTTTTCTTTTCCCTTCGCTGGCAGTAGTTCAGGTTTATATCCTCCCCTTTTAAATCTGTTGTTCAATCGGTCACTTAGTCTGGGTCTTCACCACTCTCCCCAGCACGATGGCTGCCTCCGCAGTTGTCCTGTCACTGCCCGGCATGTTTTAGCTCTCTCATCTGCTGCTCACTCGTTTCTCCTTCCAGCCTCCACCACTCCCTTTCCAGCTAAGTAAGCACTTCTTTTCTGGAACACTTTCTCTTTTTACTCACAGCACTTTCTCTTTTTCTCTTCTTTGGGGTTGCTTGCCTTTTTCTCTACCATTTTACTTTCTTTTGGGGTAATCGCTAAGATGTTGCCACTCTATTCCACTCTCACCCCAGTCCTTTTAGGCAATCTCCACCAAATATTCACGTCAACCCTCTACAGCCCCTTACCAAGCTTCTTTTCCACTCCTCCGGTCTGCCGCCTTCTCTTTCTGCTTCCTTCTGTTGGCACACCACCTGTCTTGGGTCAGCTCCAGAGGGCTGGCTTCTTCCGTTCCGGACTTTAGGAGCTCTTCTTCACCTTTGGGATTGCACTTCCCAAACAGGTTCTGAGCTTTGTTCCTCATTGGGGTGTTCAAATCTTGAAGTCACCCTGCCACGAACAGCCATCCCTGAATGGAAAACCTGAGGTGGGAGAAGCGCTAGTTTTTCTCCCTACCTCGCCATACCGAGGCGTCACCAGAAGTCCCCAAACACAAAATTTCAAGCCTGGTGATATAAAGTATTCTGTTGCGAGCAGAGGAGTGTAGTACTCTTCTCGTGAAATACTTCTGGACTCACTCAATTATATTAATGTCCGATTATACAGTGCGGATTCCAGACAGATGAGCTGTATTTGAGTATTGGTCTAGCAAAGGTTTTGTATAATACCTAGATAGATTGGTAGCGCAACAATATGTTGTGCTATCAATCCTATCAGCCTGACATCTGCATGATCAGATTGTTGAGGTTATGAGTAAGGTAGTCCAATTCATATGGATGGTGTCAGCATTGTTGAGTTAAGCATTGCTGAAAGCCTAAAAGTGAGGCTTAGTTATTCAGAAAATTTTTTTCAAGGACAACCTCCAGAGTACACAATATGGGCGAATTAATGAGCTGTGAGACATCATTTTTAGTGTTTGCTAAATTCCTTGCTCCGTCTGATTTTGAAGAATCCACAAGACAGAAAAAATGTGCTTCTTACCAATGCTTTCCTCCCAATGGTAGGTCAAACAGACCCTGAAGGCCCCAAACATTATGACTGAGTCAACTATGTGACATTTTACACTGGTGAACAGCTCATTCACTCCGGAATCCACCAATTATCATGAGAAGGATGAGACTGAAGCTACTTTGATATGTATATGTATAAGACAATTGGGAAAGATTTTGCTTCAGAATGTGTACCCATCTCCGTTCTGCTGAATTTAGCTCAGCTTTCACTGTGTTCCACTGTCAAGGTTTAAAGAAGGCTTTATCTAGGCTGTGCATAATTAGAAAGATCTGATAAACATTCTTGAAGAGTGTTGTAATGAATTAAGATTTTCAATGACTTTTCACAAATGTGCAATATAAGCTCATTTATTTATTTCATTTATTCAGCAGCTGTTTGCAACTCCAGAACTTTGGGTGAACTTACAAATATATAATAAAAATATCCATAAAACAAGATTAATAGAGATAGATGATAGATAGATCATAGATAAATAGATAATAGTAGATAGATAGATAGATAGATAGATAGATAGATAGATAGATAGATAGATAGATGATAGATAGATTGGATGGATGGATGGATGGATGGTTAGATGGATAGATGGATAGATGGATGGATAGCTAGATGGATGATGGATGGACAGACATCATAATACTTAAAAAGAGGCTTTACAAGGTCCTGGAAAATAAATATATATTGAGCTTTTTCCTAAATGTACTAAGAAGGGGTTCTCTCTGCTCCCCTGCATCACTGCTTAATTGATATAAAATTTTACTTATTTATTCAATTTCTATAGCAACCCTAAGCCAAAGTTCCAAAATAGGCTTAATATCTTTTTTAGTGTCTCACTCAGTTAAAAACAAACAAGCAGGAGTCCCCAAAATTCTGGTTCTACCCATGTAGGTAAGAATCCTGGCCATTTTATATCCTGGACCTGCTGCCTGCAGCTAGTACAGTAGGTCCCATCCCTGCTCTGAGTAATAGGATGTATCCTGAAGAAAACTGGCCTTCTCTGTCTGCCTCTTTTACTCCTGAAAGCAGAATATGAAGTATTTGTAGATATCTATGGATATCTATGGATGTTTAAGAGCAATAGGAAGCAGATGTCCCAACTTATCCTGAATACAAAGTAGCTCTAATCCAATAAAACAATTCTCAAGCAGGTGGAATAGATTATCCATATTGCTATGAAAGCACATTGGCACTCATATCTTTTGAATTACTTTCTTTTAATGCACCGTATTGTTATTCAGTGGCAGAATCCCCACACAGTCCTTCTCTAAAATTAATTAATCTAAGGCTTTGAGCCGTGCATATTCCACTTCACCTATATGTCATGGAGAGATTATGCAAAGTTTGGATTTAAGAGGAAGGCTTGCAATGGTTGGTTTCAGAGTGATCAAAGTTTAGGAGACTGTGACGTAAAACAGGCACCTGGAATCTGCTATGTTTTCACTGAAGATTCTTTCAAGAAGATTGGACTGCCATTTGTCAGAAATGGTGTAGGGTCTCCGCTTGGGTGGAGGGTTGGACTAGATGACGTACAAGGTCCCTTCCAACTCTGATTATCTGTTATCCGTTAAGATACCTTCCTCTTCATTGGGTCGTAATTAAGAAAGAAAATAAAATATCCCTAACCTTGTGCATACAAGGCTAAATTGGTTCTAAATGGGAAGTTGCTGGAATTCTTACAACCCTACCTAATGGTTTTCATAAGGGGTGGCTGTCAAAATCTTTAAGAAGATAGATGGAGCATTGAGGTGCTAGTTTTTAAAAAACTTTTTAAAATTGGATATGTTTGATCATCTATCTCTAGAGTTTACTCTGGTTACCTGAATTCAGGCTGGGATTGAACCTCAATCTCTCTCTAAATCTGGGATCTCCAAACTTGGTGACTTTAAGACTTGTGGACTTCAACTCCCAGAATTCCTCAACCAGCTGGCTGAGGAATTCTGGGAGTTATTTATTATTATTATTTATTGATTTATATGCCACCCCATCTCCGGGGGGACTTGGGGTGGCTTACACTGAAATATAAATACAAATAAATACAAAATTTATCAAATTTACTCTAATCCAAATATAATAAAATCAAATTAAAATACCTTGAATTAAAATCCCCAACCCTGCTCAATCCAGGCTTGAAGTCCACAAGCCTTAAAGTTGCCCGGTTTGGAAAGTCTTGCTCTAAATTATTCTTAGAATCTCAGTGTTGACTTTGCAGTTTTCTCCAGTGACTGGAAAAGAAGGGGAAGGAAGCCCTCAGATTAAATTTCATTCATTTTTTCAACTGTTCTCCATATGCTCATATGTTAATGTTGGAAGAAATATCCATCTGATTCAGTGCGAAGCTGGAAGAAAGGCACTGGAGACAAAATGGAGGCTGGAGGCTGATTGCAAAGAGGGTCAATTTATTGATAAACAGAATCATGTGTTTTTGGTTCTGGTGCAGCTGATCACATGAAGTTGAGAGTGTGTGTGGGGTTATACCTTCCCTTGGGCTTTGCACTTGAACTTCCTGTTCCTGTGCAAGAACATGTATTCTATTGGCTGGTGTCAGACTCCCATGGGACCATGTAGGGGTTATGTATGGGTCATAGCTGGTTCTATAGGTTGTCTGAGCTCCCAGGTTTGGAGGATGATGCAATAATTTCCATTATGGCTTAATGGCTTTGCCCTGTGTTGCCTCTTTAGTGAAGACTAATCCTATCACTCTGCCTTTGTTTCAAAATATCCTGTCCTGAATGGATTTCTGCCTGTGGTGTTTAGCAATAGCACTTTGACTTATATATTGCTTTACAGTTCTTTACAGCCCTCTCTAAGCAGTTTACAGAGTCAGCATATTGAACCCAACAATTTTGGATCCTCATTTTACCCACCTCAGAAAAATGGAAGGCTGAGTCAACCTTGAACCTGGTGAGACTTGAACTGCCAAATTGCTGTCAGCTGGCAGTCAGCAGAAGTAACCTGCAGTACTGCATTCTAACCACTGCACCACCGTGCCTCATTTGCTTTCCCTATGAATAGAGCGATCTATTTCTTTATCTCAGGGGTCTTCAAATTCGACAGCTTTAAGACTTGTAGACTTCAACTCCCAGAATTATTCTTCCAGTCATGTTAGCTCAGGAATTCTGGGAATTGGAAATCCACAAGTCTTAAACTTGCCAAGTTTGAAGACCCTTGGTTTATCTCTTCAGTGCTGACATCTGCTGTGGGATATTAGGGAAAGATGGGAGCTGCTTTCCAAGAGCATGTTTCTCCATTTCTCATCCAGGAAAATATAATGTTCTGCCTTTTTAATATTTCTCAAAATATTTTGTTCTTCTAGGTGGGGGTAGCTGCTAACTTTCTACACTAAGTTTCTCACTCCTTTAAAATTCTGAATGAATCCATTGTCCTCTGCTGCCTGTCCTATGAGCAGAAGGAGGCAGAGGAGATCATAGTTTCTCCTGGGAAAAGTTGGCTTCTTTAGAATTTATTCCCCTCCTGCGAACATACACCTTTTAAAAATCTTCCAGCCATTTCCAAAGGACAATTGGCCATTGTCCCCCTAACAAGCTGAATTATTAAAGGTTCCGCTTGTCTATGTTGAATGAATCAGCCAGGCAGGCTGGACAGGAGAGATAATACAACAAAAGCTAATGACAGCTAAGCAATGCCTTGGAAGCCAAAAGAAAGAAAGTGATGGAAGGAGAGAGGGAGGGAGGGAGAGAAGGAAGGAGAAGACTGGTCTTCATGAACTTCAGTGTGGAGTTACTTCAATGGGACTTGAAATACATGAAAGTTTTTTAAAAGGGATACAATCAAGATCAAGTGAGGTCCTAATACTACTCTATAAAGCCTTAGTAAGGCCGCACCTAGAATTCTGCACCCAGTTTTGGTCACTAGACTATAAAAAGATGTTGGGACTCTAGAAAATACAGAGAACAGCAACCAGGATGATTAGGGGACTGGAGGCTAAAACATATGAAGAACGGTTACAGGAACTGGGCTTGGCTAGTCTAGTGAAGAGAAGGATCAGGGGAGACAGGATAGCAGTCTTCCAATATTTGAGGGCTGCCCCAGAGAGGAGGAGGTCAAGCTATTTTCCAAGGCACCTGAAGTCCAGACAAGGAATAATGGATGGAAACTGAACAAGGAGAGATTCAACCTGGAAATAAGGAAACATTTTCTGACAGTGAGAACAATCAACCAAGGGCACAGACGTTGCCTTCGAAATTGTGGGAGCTTCATCACTGGAAGCTTTCAAAAGACACTGGATATCCATCTGTCAGAAATGATGTAAGGTCTCCTATTTTGGTTGGACTAGATGACCTACCAGATCCCTTCCAACTCTGTTAATCTGTTAAATCTGTTAAAGGTCTCTTCCAGCTCATTTATTCTAAAGACTATCTAGATAGCCAGGAGCCTGGCTAACCATTCTGCTGAAGGTGCTTTGTAATTTCCTGGAGGTAGGGGGTTGGACTAGATGACCTACAAGGTCCCTTCCAACTCTGTTAATCTGTATCTGTATCAAAATAAAAAGTAGGTGCAGATGGCTCTCGACCTACAATCATTCAAAGGGACTGTTCCAAGATGCACTGGCACTGAAAAAAGTTGCTTACAACAGGTCCTGGTGCTTATGACCATCATAGCATCCCTGCAGTCATGTGATCAAACTTCAGGTGCTTAGCCTCTGGCGTGTTTTACAATGATTGCAGCCTCCTGAGATCACGTGATCCCCACTGGCCATCTTCCCAGCTGGCTTCTGACAAGTCATTGGGGAAAGCCGGATTTGCTGAACAAAAGTGTGATTCACTTGCCATGATTCATGGAAGAAGTCTAGCCCCAAAAATTAAAAGGTTGTAAATCAGGCAAGACTCACTTACCAAACACCTTGCTTAGCAATGAAAATTCTGGTCCCAATTGTGAATGCAATTTGAGATGTACCTTTATTTGGAATCTTGTAGGCTAGAAATTCAGATAGATAAATAGATGATTGATAGATGGGAGAGAAGGAGAGAGAGAGAGACAGAGAGACAGAGAGAGAGACAGAGAGAGAGAGATGATAGGTAGGTAGTTAGATGGAGGGACAGAATGAGAAAGAGAGAGACAGAAATAGCAATAGCACTTAGACTTATATACTACTTCACAGTGTTTTACAGCCCTCTCTAAATGGTTTACAGAGCCAGCATATTGCCCCCAACAATCTGGGTCCTCATTTTACCCACCTCAGAAGGATGGAAGGCTGAGTCAACCTTGAGCCTGGTGGGATTTGAACTGCCAAATTGCAGGCAGTCGGCAGGCAGCGGAAGTAGCCTGCAGTACTGCACTCTAACCACTGCGCCATCACGGCTGCACCAAAACAAATAAAAATGAACTGTAAAGCTTCCTGAGAATGGGTTAAAAACATAGAGAGAAGAAAGCGAATTGCAAGGTGGATAAAAGGCATCTCTTTGGGATATTGTTATGTATCTTATTAAAAACTGTATGAAAAAAAGGCAGCAAGGATTCTTATGGAGAGGAGATGTTGCTTTGCCTGCTCTGATCTGAAACAGACAAGTTTGTAGAAATAGGTTAGAAACAGGCAAGGTTAAACTTTTCTTGCAAGGCAGGGATGATCAGGCAACAGTTCCCTCACTGAAACTGACTTAGCTTTTCTTTAAATACAAACTTGGGACAAGTTCCACCTTTTGGGTCTGCCATGGAATTGAATGATCAGTCAAAATTCTCTGACATTTTGCCCTGCAGTTTGTTGATACAAAATGTCAGAGGGAAATCTGAACAGAAAGGCCCATACATGTATTCCTGAAAAGAACCTACAAGTAGCAAGTTCTCCCAAATAATGCTTTTTAGATTTTCTCCCAAATAATGCAGAGTTAGAGAAAAGTGTAGAAAACAAATTTTAATGGGACTGTATCTTCATCAACTAGCATGAGAATAGCCAGTTTCCTTCTCCCTCAGTATCTATGAAAGTTGAGATCCCAACATTCTGGACTGCTGGATATTTCAATTTGTACAAGGAACTAGAGAAAAATTGGTGATAATCACCCAAAACCTGAAAAGTTTAAATAAACACTAGGCATAAACGGATCTCTGTAGTTCTGTAATTCAGCATTGTTTGTGCAGGGTTGACCCAATGAACTCTTTCCCCAGTCTTGAATAATATCTCAAAAATGAAATAAATAATTAAACCCAGACTTTCGTTTCATACAAGTTTGGCAGCGCAATCCTTAATTATATTCTAGACAAACAAACAGTTACAATTTTTCCCTTTATGCACAATAGATTCCCATCTTAGGAAACTCAGTTCTAAACCAAAACAGTTCATCTCTCCTCTCTGCTTTTCAAAGAAGCACATTCTAAAAAAGAAAGTTAAAACAGTGGGGAAACTGATTTCTTTTCTGCATGACAGCCAAGAAGCTGTGATAACACCTTTTAACTTTCTTGTAACCCTTGGCACCCTTAATTCATCCTCCACCTTATGCCAACTGTGTGAGATAACACAATTGTAAATTATTTGGGTGAAATGTACAGTAAGCAAGACATAAAACCCTGCATTGCAACATCCAGGAACTAAAACCAGCGAATTCATTCATTATTTGTGTACAATATGACACAGTGATCTCATTTTTCCAGCTGAGAAAAAAAAAGATTACTCATTTTCTTCACACGAGTATAGATAAAATCAATTGCAAGAATACTAGAAAATCTTTTAGGCAAAAGCAGTACAGTGGGGGTGGGGTAAACAAGGAGAAAGGGGATCCAGGATTGCAAATATATTGTTTGACTTTAATATATTTTACAAAGATGTGTGTGCGTATTCAACTTTAGCATTTCAGGGAAGTCAGAAATAAGCGCTGTTGCCACAGAACCTGTTTTGCAGCTCGAGGTATTTTCTTACTTCTTGGGTATCCTTCACCATCTGCTAAAACCAGCACTTGTAAAATTTGGCTGAAGCCTTTAGAGCTGCGTTTTGCCTGAATTGTGCCTCCGAAGCAGCTTGCTTCAATCCTGATCCTGTTTTGAAAAACAAGGTCTTATTTTTGAAACACACAAAAGCATCAAAGATCGGAGACCGTGTCTGAGCTCATTCAGCGGCACTTTTCTATCATGGTGGGGCTGATTGTCACCTATCCAGGAATGTCAAAGGTCCTTCATCATAAATCCGGGCTCCTTGCTTGCAGCTCAAGAAAAGGTCCAGGAACTGATGAGACAACAGCATCACTAATGAGCTAGTGATGGACCTCGATCCCAAAACAGAAGATGTGAGGAACTGATTTGTTCTCTAAAGTTCACCAGGTGTAGCAAAACAGAATCTCTTGGTGTAGAAGGCAGTTGAGTCCTGGTAGTTAAAACCTACAACTAGAGCATGGGACAGCTTGCATGCCAGTAGTCCAGAAGTAGTCATATGCTGCTAGAAACAAAATGGAGCTGTGCTCCCCTGAACCCATATCCTATTTCAATAAGTCTCTTCTTCTGCTTTGCAAAAATAAAGCAAAATATTCCACTCAATTCAAGCCCGAACTGCCTTTTGGAAGCACCCATTGGCCCCTTTATCCACACTGACTTCTTCTCCGATGTACATCCAAGGCTCCATGAAGTTCTTGGTCATCAAGGGTGTTTCTCTTTCTCCTTGAAAGAAACAGCTCTGTCCCATTTTCTTTTGTTCAGCAACACACTTGGAGTTGCCATGCATGATAGGCATGTGCAACAGGCACAAAGGCCTAGGAGCGCTGACAAGAGGGTGGACAACCGAATGGCGCTCATATTTGATAGCTTTCTTGACCTCCTCGTTGGACTGGGAAATGTAATCCGTGGTGTGCAGGATGTTGTACTCAATACTGTTGAGGACCTCCTGTTGTTCCAAAACCAGGATCTCCAAGTGCAAGAAGAGGGAATGGAGTTCACAGATCTGGGCCTCCAAGTCAAGGAGCTGCTGGTGCCGCACCTGGGCCATGGCAGGTGCTGCTTGGCTTTGAGTACTTCCAAGTCCTGGCCAACAATGCGCGGCATCGTAGGGCTCTCCACCAGTTGCTTGATGTCCTCCTCTTGGAGGTGCAAGCCTGCCAGTTCTGTCTGTCTCTGGATCTGCTCCTTCAGCTTCTCCACATAGTGGGTTTCCTTGGCATAATGGCTGCTGATGATCTCACGGTAGCGGTTAACCAGCACGGAGAACTGGCAGTAGCGAATGCGGCTGATGGCCAGGCTCTTAACCCTGTCCTTGGCCAGGGTCTCTTGGATGTCACTGAGCCTTGGCTGTAGAGCCTTTGCTTCTCTATTGAAAGTGTCCTTCATGGTACTCAGCTCTTTTTCTCTTCCCAATGCTCACTTCAGTGGTGCAGCAAAGCACCTGTTGCTGCTTCTTGGCGATGTTCGCAGAGGATTGCTCCAACTTATCCAGAGCCCAGGAGAGGCTGCTTATTTCTTGGAGGACCCTACTCATGGGGCTGCTCTCGCCTTCTTGAAAACGGGTTGTCGAAGGAGAAGAACTCCTCCAGATCCAGAGAGTCCCCATTCTCGCCCATCGTCTCCTCAGTTCCTCCAGCCGGTCCTTCATCTTTTCCTTGATGCTTGAAGCATTTGCAGGAAACGAAGTGAGCCAGATCCACCCATCGGCTTTGAGAAAGTTTTTTTTTTGGTTTTGTTTTTAAGCAACTCCAGAAATGTTTTGCGTCAGTCTGAGCTGCTGGGGCTGAGAAGCTGGGAGAAAAGAATTTAAAAAAAGAAGCAAGCTCTTCCCTCCCTCCAGCTATTGCAAATATTGACCGTGGCAATTCGCTTCTCAGCCTGCATTTTACCCAGCATCACATGGCCAACTCCAACCGGCTGGACAACATTCCATGCCAAGAGTGGGTGGCACCAAGCCCAACAAGTAGAACAGACGCTGCCAGTTGGAAGAAATGGCAACCCCAATGAGACGTTTCGAAGTGGGGGTGGGGGGGAAGCCAACTCCAAAGGTGACCCTACAAACTCCTCTTGTCCGTAGCAGATCTTGACCCTTCAACTATGGCGTGTGCAATCCATGTGACCGATTATGCAGGAGGATGTTTCCTTTGGTGGAATATATCAGGTTTTCAACTGAATATGCTCTGCTTGCTTTAAAAAAAACTCCCAAAACAATACAAAGCAAAAATCCAACCCCAAAACAAGTAGTTAGTCCTTAGGACCTTTGGGAGGAAGAAATTAGATTCTTTGAAATAGTATAGGTTCTCCTGCTTGAGCAGGGGGCTGGACTAGAAGACCTCCAAGGTCCCTTCCAGCTCTGTTATTCTATTCTATTCTGTTCTATTCTATTCTGTCTGTTCTGTTCTTATTATTCCTGTTCTATTCTGTTCTGTTCTATTCTATTCTTCTATTTTGTTCTGCTCTGTTCTATTCTATTCTATTCTATTCTACTCTACTCTACTCTACTCTACTCTACTCTATTCTATTCTTATTATTCCTGTTTCTGTTCTGTTCTGTTCTGTTCTATTCTATTCTTCTTCTATTTTGTTCTGCTCTATTTTATTCTGTTCTATTCTATTCTATTCTGTTCTGTTCTGTTCTGTTCTGTTCTATTCTATTCTTATTATTCCTGTTCTAT
>CM019162.1:9081702-9098628 GCA_009733165.1 Naja naja
GTTATCAGGTATTTGTCCTCTGGGGAAAATTTCCTTTATCATTCCTAATAAGAACAGTTCTGGTTTCCACTCCAGTTCACATTTCATCACATCCTCAATCCAGTTTTAATTTCCGTCCAGTACTTCCTTATTTTTGCACACGTCCACCACATATGATAATATGTGCCATTTTGTCTTTGCACTTCCAACAATTTGGATTTGCCTGTGGGAATAATTTTGCTAATCTAGGGGCCAAATGCCACCTATACATCATTTTGTACTGGTTTTCTTTATATGCCACGGATTTTGTATATGTCAAGTTTTTCTCCCATATATCCTCCCAATCATTCAGGTCCAAATTATATCCTATATTTTCTCCCATGCTATCATTGGTCCTTTCACTAATTGTCCTATTCTTTCTTGTTCTAATAATAAGTTATATAATTTGGATATCAGTTTTTCTTCGGTCCCAGAAGTAATTTATCCAAATTTGTATTCTTTGTCTCTATTCTGTATTCCTTTATGTCTTTATTATACCTCATTTTGATTTGTAAGTAAGCCCAATTATCTATCACTATTCCTTGAGTTTCCAGGTCCTGTCTCTGTTTTTAGTCTCCCCTCTGTGTCCAATATCTGATAGTATTTAAGTTTTTTATTTAAGTCCAATGTGTTGGGGTGAAAAGTTGCCTCCATTGTTGAGAACCATCTCGGTATTTTAGTGTAGTTTTTCTTCCTTATTTCCACCCATTTTTAATCAATGATTTACGATTATGTGTTTCATTGCATATCTTTTTTTTATCAGTCGGATTCCACAAGAGAGTGCCATCCCGTTGTAAGTCATGCCTCTAATGTTAATATTCTTTTATTTTCTAATTTCACCCATTCTTATCCATCCTAAAATTGCAGCTTTATAGTAAACTTTTCCCATCCAAATTTCATCATCATCCTGTCCAATAAAAACTTTCTATTTATTAGTATTGGGATCGTCTGGAATAAATACAAAACTTTGGGTAATATATTCATCTTAATTGTCGCAATTCTTCCTAAGAAGATATTTGCATTTTATTCCAGGTTTCCAAATCCCTTTAATTTGCTTTAAAATTTTAATGTAGTTATCTTCCCATAGCATTATTGTTTTCCCCTCATCCAGATTCCTAGATATTTTATTTTATTTACTATTTGTAATCCCATTATCTCTTCCAATTTTTTGTTTAGAATTTATTATATTTTTAACTAACATTTTAGTTTTCCCTTGTTTACTTTTAATCCTGCTAGTTCCCCAAATTTGTTTATCTCTTGCATTAGTACAGGGCCCGTCTCTAGTGGTTCTTCTATTATGAATACCATATCGCCTGCAAATGCCTGTACCTTATATTCTTGGTTCTAACTTTCGTTCCTTTTATATTCCCATTTCCCCTAATTCTAACTAACAGTATTTCTAATATTGTGATGAACAACAATGGTGACAGGGGCAACCTTGTCTGACCCCTTTCTATTTTGAACGTTTGGTGATTTCCCCATTTATCAATATGTTTGCCTTTTGGCTATCATATATTGTGTTAAGCATTCTTTCAAATTATATCCAAAATTCATTTTATTGATTTGCAATTTCATAAAATCCCAATTCAAATTATCAAACGCTTGTGCATCCAAAAGATCAGTGCCATTTGGTTTCCGGGTGATTTTCGTAATATTCCAATATGTTTATTATTGTTCTTATGTTATGTCTAATCTGCCTTTTTGGTAAAAATCCATTTTGGTCTGTATTAATTTTCTCACTAATAATTCCTTTTAATCTTTGTGCCATAATTGTCATAAATATTTTATAGTCTGTGTTCAAGAGTGATATTGGTCTGTAATTTTTAATTTGATTTATATTTGTCTCTTCTTTGGGTATGAGTGTTATGTATGCCTCCTCCAGGAGTTGGGTATTTTCGCTTAATAATACCTCATTACAGACCTCTAAAATGTATTGTTTAGTATATCTCCTATCTTTTTATAAAATTCACTTGGATATCCATCTGGACCTGGTGTTTTATTATTTTTTGTTTCTGAATCGCTCTCTTAGTTCACCTATCGTTATTTCCTTGTTCAATATCTCTTTTGTCCTCAGATAACTCCTGAATGTTTCCTTCTTTTAGGTATTGTTCTATTTTGTTAGTTCTACTTTTTCTTGTTTATATAAATCCTCAAAGTAATCTCTTGTAATTTCTTTTTTTTTTCGAATCAGCTTCAAGTTCCCCATTTTATCTTCTAAGTATTGTATCGTTCTTTTTGCTCCTCTTTTCTCAGTTTGTATGCTAACCACCTACCGGTTTATTTGCATATTCAAAATAGTTTTGTTTTGTGTATTGTAACTTCTGCAATTCCTCTTGTTCAAGTGTGTTAAATTCATGTTTTATTTGTATTAGCTCATCTCTAATTTGCTCATTGTCCGGTTTCTCTTTTGTTTATTCTCTAGTTTTCCAATTTCTTTTACTAGCTCATCCTGTTTTTCCATCTTTCCTTATTTCTATTTACTGTGTATGCAATTGATATTCCCCTGATATAGGCTTTAGTCGTATCCCATAAATTCTGTAGTGATGTATCTTTTTTTATTGAAATTGTAAAAGTTTATTAATTCCTCCCTTATTTTTTGCAAATATTTTTCTTCCTTAAAACAGGTGTCTTCAAGACCATCTTTGTCCTTTCCTTCCCCTTCTTTCCAAATTAGTAACGGGTTGTGGTCGGCCCATACATTTGTTAAAATTTTGTGTCTTGGATTTCCTATTTAATTCACTATTTATCCATATCATATCTATCCTGGACCATGATTTATGTGGACTGGAGTGGAAAGTATACTGTGTAATTCCTGGGTTTTTCCTCCATACGTCTTCTAATCCTAGCTCCTCTGACATTTCAAAAATATTTTTGGTAGAATGTTCCGTTTTGATACTGATTTTGTCCACATTTGTAATCTTGCTTATTATCAGTTATTGCATTGTAATCCCCCATTAGACAAATCCTTGTATTGCCACTCTCTATCAGCTTCTCATATAAATTTTTATAAAATTCTTTTGATTTTTATTTGGTGCATAAATTCCTGTTAATAACGTCTTCTTATTGTGTATCTCCGCTTCCACCATTAATATTCTTCCGGCTGTATCATTGTATATCAGTTTTGCTGTAATATCCTCTTTTACATATAGTACCACCCCTCTTTTTTCCCCTGTTAGGCCATAAATGCTTTCCCCAACTTCCTGTTCTCTAAGTATCTTTTATCTTGTTCTTTTATATGGACTTCTTGAAGGCATATTATATCCCATTTTTGTCTTTCTAATCTAGTAAATATTTTTCTCCTTTTACTTGGGGTATTTAACCCATTAATATTTATTGATATTAATTTTATTCCCTTTCCCATTTGATCTTTTTCCTCTAGGTTTTTGACGTTTGACCTGACTTTCACCCTGTCTCTTCCTTTTCTTTCTTCCCCGCCGCTATTTCCCTGTCCCCTCCTTCCCTCCTTCTCTCTTCTCCTCTGATACTAGCTTGTAGGTCCTCACGACTCGTGTTTCAGAATCTCCCCTACTACTTTTCCTCCTCTGATCCTCCTATCTGTTCAAAAATCTTTGGGCCTTGGATAGGTTGTCAATCTTTGTTCTTTTCCCTCCCATGTAACCAAGACCCCTTCAGGATCATTCCATCTAAACAATATGTTCTTTCTGTTTAGGTAGTTCATGAGGAATCTGTATCTTTTCTTTGTTCCCTCACCCTTCTTGGTATTTGTTTTAGTACTATAATTTGTCTACCATTGTAGTTTATGGTTTCCTCCCTCATCAGTCTGTAAATTATCTCCTGACTCTTTTCCTCTGAACCTGACATGGACCTCCCATGGGAGCCCATGTCTTCTTGCATAGCTTGTAAAACCCTGTATGTCTCATCTATTTCTTGTATCATCTCGTCTCTCTCCTTTCAGTAGAGTTGCTAGCATTTCGTCATTATTAAGGTCAGGTTTTCCCTCTTTCCTCATGTATATTTTGGAACCTTAAATAATATGAGGCTCTATCCATTTCTAGATAGGTCAGGGTCTCATTTGTTTCTCTATGTTGGTCTTTTATTTTTTGCTCCATATCCTCTACTTTTTCCCTGTTTGATCTGTTTGTTTGGTGATTGCTACAATTTTTTCTTCGTTTATCCTTGTCATTTCCTGTAATTGTCCTATTTTCCCCTCTAAACTTTTAATTTCATTTTTCATCTCTCCCAATTCACTTTTTAGTTCTGATCTCATCAGTTCCCTTTCTCTTACTTTCTGCATGATTATTCAGCATTGTTTCCTGCATTGATAGCATCATGTTTTGAATTGTCTGAAGTGTATTCTGTAGTGTTTGGGAAGTCACTTGTGTATTGGGTTTCTCGGGCCTAACATCCCTTCTATTGTTCTTTGGGAGGAGATCACAGTAGGGGTGGGTGGGGTTGCAGTTATCATTCCCTTTTCCCTGTTTTGGTAATGGTGGGCTGTGGATGTCATTTCCTTTATAATCTTTTGTTGTTCTTTAAGTATTTTGTTTATATTTCCCCACGTCATGTTGCTAACTATCATTTACCAAGAACTCCTCCTTTTCAACAGTTCCACTCAGTTAGGCTACAAATGACTCTATCCTTTGTATTTTTCCCTCTTATTTACCTTTCACCAAAGAGAAGAAATCTCTATTTTCTTATCTTATCTTATATTGTGTTAGCCTACTACCTTTCTTATTGATGTCGGGGACATTTGGTTACAATTTCATTACATTCCTTACTCACAATTCGATGTTACTCTAATAAATATATGAGAGATAAGGTATACGCTACAAATGAATTATAAGTTTTCCCAGAAAGAAAGGAGTTAAATAGGAAAGAAATATATAAGATAATTCAATCAGATCTTAATAGTTAGTGTGAGTTAATTAATTAATATAAGTCAATAGTTTGTATATCACCCAATAATCTACTTTTATCTATTTCAGCTCACTATTATCTTAAATATACTAAATATCTTGAATATCTTATGTATCTTATATCTTAAATGTTAGATATTGCATATCTTAAATATTAAATATTAAAACTTAAATCTTATCCTATCTATTAAATAATTTAGTTAACTGAAATATTTCAAATCTTAATGCCTATAAAAATACAACAGTTCTACTATGATTCTCTTATATATCTATATATCTCTATCAGATCTCTATTAATCTTTATTTACTTAATTACCTATATTAGTTTTCTCCCAATTAGATAATATAGAATAAGATTAAATACTATACATATAAACCGATATAAAGGTCCACTTCTGTTGTTCAGCTTACTACTGTTCATACCACCATTCTCAGTATCTAATTTTTGTGCCACAAAGCAACCAGTTTGCACTGTCACGATGGCAGCTTCTCTATCATCTGTTATCACCAGTGTTCTTCCTTCCTCTGTCTTTCTTTTCCCAAGTCTTCCTTTTTTCAATGGCACAATATCCTCCATATATTAATTAAATTAGTTAAGTTTTATAATTTTTCTGGAACTGATTCAATCGTTTGTCTATGCTCCAAGAGTTTATCAATTTATGCTGTCACGTTGGCTTTATCCTCCTCTTCCTTCTGAGTTTCTTTGCAGGTCCTCCTTTTTCACCCAAAATTATCTTTTCCTTCGCTGGCAGTAGTTCAGGTTTATATATCCTCCCTTTAAATCTGTTGTTCAATCGGTCACTTAGTCTGGTCTTCACTTCTCCCGGAGATTGATGGCTGTTTCCCAGTGTCCTGTTCACTGCCGAGCTTTCATCTGTTGCTCACTTCTTCCTCCAGCCTTCCACCACTCCTCCAGCTTATAGCACTTTTGAACACTTTTTACAGCAGCTTTTTTTCCTTGTTTACCTTGGGATAAAAGATGTTGCCTATTCCACTCTCACCCCAGTCCTTAATCTCCACCAAATACATGTCCCTCTACACCCTTCCAAGCTTTCATTGCTTTCATCTCCGGTTCTTCTTGCTTCTGTTTGGCACCACCTTTCGTCAGCTCCAGGGCTGGCTTCTTCCGTTCGGACTTTGAGCTCTCTTCACCTTTGGGATTGCACTTCCCAAACAGGTTCCAGCTTTGTTCCTCATTGGGGTGTTCAAATCTTGAAGTCACCCTACACGAACAGCCGTCCCTGAATGGAAAACCTGAGGTGGGAGAAGCACTAGTTTTTCTCCCTACCTCATACCAAGGCCACCAGAAGTCCCCAAACACAAAATTTCAAGCCTGGTGATATAAAGTATTCTGTTGCGAGCAGAGGAGTGTAGTACTCTCTTCTCGTGAAATACTTCTGGACTCACTCAATTATATTAATGTCCGACATATACACAGTGATTCCAGACAGATGAGCTGTATTTGAGTATTGGTCTAGCAAAGGTTTTGTATAATACCTAGATAGATTGGTAGCAACAATATGTTGTGCTATCAATCCTATCAGCCTGACATCTGCATGATCAGATTGTTGAGGTTATGAGTAAGGTAGTCCAATTCATATGGATGGTGTCAGCATTGTTGAGTTAAGCATTGCTGAAAGCCTAAAAGTGAGGCTTAGTTATTCAGAAAATTTTTTCAAGGACAACCTCCAGAGTACACAATATGGGCGAATTAATGAGCTGTGAGACATCATTTTTAGTGTTTGCTAAATTCCTTGCTCCGTCTGATTTTGAAGAATCCACAAGACAGAAAAAAATGCTTCTTACCAATGCTTTCCTCCCAATGGTAGGTCAAACAGACCCTGAAGGCCCCAAACATTATGACTGAGTCAACTATGTGACATTTTACACTGGTGAACAGCTCATTCACCGGAATCCACCAATTATCATGAGAAGGATGAGACTGAAGCTACTTTGATATGTATATGTATAAGACAATTGGGAAAGATTTTGCTTCAGAATGTGTACCCATCTCGTTCTGCTGAATTTAGCTCAGCTTTCACTGTGTTCCACTGTCAAGGTTTAAAGAAGGCTTTATCTAGGCTGTGCATAATTAGAAAGATCTGATAAACATTCTTGAAGAGTGTTGTAATGAATTAAGATTTTCAATGACTTTTCACAAATGTGCAGTATAAGCTCATTTATTTATTTCATTTATTCAGCAGCTGTTTGCAACTCCAGAACTTTGGGTGAACTTACAAATATATAATAAAAAATATCCATAAAACAAGATTAATAGAGATAGATGATAGATAGATCATAGATAAATAGATAATAGTAGATAGATAGATAGATAGATAGATAGATAGATAGATAGATAGATAGATAGATGATAGATAGATTGGATGGATGGATGGATGGATGGTTAGATGGATAGATGGATAGATGGATGGATAGCTAGATGGATGATGGATGGACAGACATCATAATACTTAAAAAAGAGGCTTTACAAGGTCCTGGAAAATAAATATATATTGAGCTTTTTCCTAAATGTACTAAGAAGGGGTTCTCTCTGCTCCCCTGCATCACTGCTTAATTGATATAAAATTTTACTTATTTATTCAATTTCTATAGCAACCCTAAGCCAAAGTTCCAAAATAGGCTTAATATCTTTTTTTTAGTGTCTCACTCAGTTAAAAAACAAACAAGCAGGAGTCCCCAAAATTCTGGTTCTACCCATGTAGGTAAGAATCCTGGCCATTTTATATCCTGGACCTGCTGCCTGCAGCTAGTACAGTAGGTCCCATCCCTGCTCTGAGTAATAGGATGTATCCTGAAGAAAACTGGCCTTCTCTGTCTGCCTCTTTTACTCCTGAAAGCAGAATATGAAGTATTTGTAGATATCTATGGATATGACATGGATGTTTAAGAGCAATAGGAAGCAGATGTCCCAACTTATCCTGAATACAAAGTAGCTCTAATCCAATAAAACAATTCTCAAGCAGGTGGAATAGATTATCCATATTGCTATGAAAGCACATTGGCACTCATATCTTTTGAATTACTTTCTTTTAATGCACCGTATTGTTATTCAGTGGCAGAATCCCCACACAGTCCTTCTCTAAAATTAATTAATCTAAGGCTTTGAGCCGTGCATATTCCACTTCACCTATATGTCATGGAGAGATTATGCAAAGTTTGGATTTAAGAGGAAGGCTTGCAATGGTTGGTTTCCAGAGTGATCAAAGTTTAGGAGACTGTGACGTAAAACAGGTACCTGGAATCTGCTATGTTTTCACTGAAGATTCTTTCAAGAAGATTGGACTGCCATTTGTCAGAAATGGTGTAGGGTCTCCCGCTTGGGCGGAGGGTTGGACTAGATCGCAAGGTCCCTTCCAACTCTGATTATCTGTTATCCGTTAAGATACCTTCCTCTTCATTGGGTCGTAATTAAGAAAGAAAATAAAAATATCCCTAACCTTGTGCATACAAGGCTAAATTGGTTCTAAATGGGAAGTTGCTGGAATTCTTACAACCCTACCTAATGGTTTTCATAAGGGGTGGCCAAAATCTTTAAGAAGATAGATGGAGCATTGAGGTGCTAGTTTTTAAAAAACTTTTTAAAATTGGATATGTTTGATCATCTATCTCTAGAGTTTACTCTGGTTACCTGAATTCAGGCTGGGATTGAACCTCAATCTCTCTCTAAATCTGGGATCTCCAAACTTGGTGACTTTAAGACTTGTGGACTTCAACTCCCAGAATTCCTCAACCAGCTGGCTGAGGAATTCTGGGAGTTATTATTATTATTTATTGGATTTATATGCCACCCCATCTCCGGGGGGACTTGGGGTGGCTTACACTGAAATATAAATACAAATAAATACAAAATTTATCAAATTTACTCTAATCCAAATATAATAAAATCAAATTAAAATACCTTTGAATTAAAATCCCCAAAATCAATCCAGGATCTCCAAACTTGGTGACTTTAAGACTTGTGGACTTCACTCCGAATTCCTCAACCAGCTGGCTGAGGAATTCTGGGAGTTATTTATTATTATTATTTATTGATTTATATGCCACCCCATCTGGGGACTTGGGGCAGCTTACACTGAAATATAAATACAAATAAACACAAAATTTATCAAATTTACTCTAATCCAAATATAATAAAATCAAATTAAAATACCCTTGAATTAAAATCCCCAACCCTGCTCAATCCAGGCTTGAAGTCCACAAGCCTTAAAGTTGCCCGGTTTGGAAAGTCCTGCTCTAAATTATTCTTAGAATCTCAGTGTTGACTTTGCAGTTTTCTCCAGTGACTGGAAAAGAAGGGGAAGGAAGCCCTCAGATTAAATTTCATTCATTTTTTCAACTGTTCTCCATATGCTCATATGTTAATGTTGGAAGAAATATCCATCTGATTCAGCGAAGCTGGAAGAAAGGCACTGGAGACAAAATGGAGGCTGGAGGCTGATTGCAAAGAGGGTCAATTTATTGATAAACAGAATCATGTGTTTTGGTTCTGGTGCAGCTGATCACATGAAGTTGAGTGTGTGTGGGGTTATACCTTCCTTGGGCTTTGCACTTGAACTTCCTGTTCCTGTGCAAGAACATGTATTCTATTGGCTGGTGTCAGACTCCCATGGGACCATGTAGGGGTTATGTATGGGTCATAGCTGGTTCTATAGGTTGTCTGAGCTCCCAGGTTTGGAGGATGATGCAATAATTTCCATTATGGCTTAATGGCTTTGCCCTGTGTTGCCTCTTTAGTGAAGACTAATCCTATCACTCTGCCTTTGTTTCAAAATATCCTGTCCTGAATGGATTTCTGCCTGTGGTGTTTAGCAATAGCACTTTGACTTATATATTGCTTTACAGTTCTTTACAGCCCCTCTAAGCAGTTTACAGAGTCAGCATATTGAACCCAACAATTTTGGATCCTCATTTTACCCACCTCAGAAAATGGAAGGCTGAGTCAACCTTGAACCTGGTGAGACTTGAACTGCCAAATTGCTGTCAGCTGGCAGTCAGCAGAAGTAACCTGCAGTACTGCATTCTAACCACTGCACCACCGTGCCTCATTTGCTTTCCCTATGAATAGAGCGATCTATTTCTTTATCTCAGGGTCTTCGACAGCCTTTAAGACTTGTAGACTTCAACTCCCAGAATTATTCTTCCAGTCATGTTAGCTCAGGAATTCTGGGAATTGGAAATCCACAAGTCTTAAACTTGCCAAGTTTGAAGACCCTTGGTTTATCTCTTCAGTGCTGACATCTGCTGTGGGATATTAGGGAAAGATGGGAGCTGCTTTCCAAGAGCATGTTTCTCCATTTCTCATCCAGGAAAATATAATGTTCTGCCTTTTTAATATTTCTCAAAATATTTTGTTCTTCTAGGTGGGGGGTAGCTGCTAACTTTCTACACTAAGTTTCTCACTCCTTTAAAATTCTGAATGAATCCATTGTCCTCTGCTGCCTGTCCTATGAGCAGAAGGAGGCAGAGGAGATCATAGTTTCTCCTGGGAAAAGTTGGCTTCTTTAGAATTTATTCCCCCTCCTGCGAACATACACCTTTTAAAAATCTTCCAGCCATTTCCAAAGGACAATTGGCCATTGTCCCCCTAACAAGCTGAATTATTAAAGGTTCCGCTTGTCTATGTTGAATGAATCAGCCAGGCAGGCTGGACAGGAGAGATAATACAACAAAAGCTAATGACAGCTAAGCAATGCCTTGGAAGCCAAAAGAAAGAAAGTGATGGAAGGAGAGAGGGAGGGAGGGAGAGAAGGAAGGAGAAGACTGGTCTTCATGAACTTCAGTGTGGAGTTACTTCAATGGGACTTGAAATACATGAAAGTTTTTAAAAGGATACAATCAAGATCAAGTGAGGTCCTAATACTACTCTATAAAGCCTTAGTAAGGCCGCACCTAGAATTCTGCACCCAGTTTTGGTCACTAGACTATAAAAAAGATGTTGGGACTCTAGAAAATACAGAGAACAGCAACCAGGATGATTAGGGGACTGGAGGCTAAAACATATGAAGAACGGTTACAGGAACTGGGCTTGGCTAGTCTAGTGAAGAGAAGGATCAGGGGAGACAGGATAGCAGTCTTCCAATATTTGAGGGGCTGCCCCAGAGAGGAGGAGGTCAAGCTATTTTCCAAGGCACCTGAAGTCCAGACAAGGAATAATGGATGGAAACTGAACAAGGAGAGATTCAACCTGGAAATAAGGAAACATTTTCTGACAGTGAGAACAATCAACCAAGGGCACAGACGTTGCCTTCGGAAATTGTGGGAGCTTCATCACTGGAAGCTTTCAAAAAGACACTGGATATCCATCTGTCAGAAATGATGTAAGGTCTCCTATTTTGGTTGGACTAGATGACCTACCAGATCCCTTCCAACTCTGTTAATCTGTTAAATCTGTTAAAGGTCTCTTCCAGCTCATTTATTCTAAAGACTATCTAGATAGCCAGGGAGCCTGGCTAACCATTCTGCTGAAGGTGCTTTGTAATTTCCTGGAGGTAGGGGGTTGGACTAGATGACCTACAAGGTCCCTTCCAACTCTGTTAATCTGTATCTGTATCAAAATAAAAAGTAGGTGCAGATGGCTCTCGACCTACAATCATTCAAAGGGACTGTTCCAAGATGCACTGGCACTGAAAAAAAGTTGCTTACAACAGGTCCTGGTGCTTATGACCATCATAGCATCCCTGCAGTCATGTGATCAAACTTCAGGTGCTTAGCCTCTGGCGTGTTTTTACAATGATTGCAGCCTCCTGAGATCACGTGATCCCCACTGGCCATCTTCCCAGCTGGCTTCTGACAAGTCATTGGGGAAAGCCGGATTTGCTGAACAAAAGTGTGATTCACTTGCCATGATTCATGGAAGAAGTCTAGCCCCCAAAAAATTAAAAAGGTTGTAAATCAGGCAAGACTCACTTACCAAACACCTTGCTTAGCAATGAAAATTCTGGTCCCAATTGTGAATGCAATTTGAGATGTACCTTTATTTGGAATCTTGTAGGCTAGAAATTCAGATAGATAAATAGATGATTGATAGATGGGAGAGAAGGAGAGAGAGAGAGAGACAGAGAGAGAGAGAGAGAGAGAGATGATAGGTAGGTAGTTAGATGGAGGGACAGAATGAGAAAGAGAGAGACAGAAATAGCATAGCACTTAGACTTATATACTACTTCACAGTGTTTTACAGCCCTCTCTAAATGGTTTACAGAGCCAGCATATTGCCCCCAACAATCTGGGTCCTCATTTTACCCACCTCAGAAGGATGGAAGGCTGAGTCAACCTTGAGCCTGGTGGGATTTGAACTGCCAAATTGCAGGCAGTCGGCAGGCAGCAGAAGTAGCCTGCAGTACTGCACTCTAACCACTGCGCCATCACGGCTGCACCAAAACAAATAAAAATGAACTGTAAAGCTTCCTGAGAATGGGTTAAAAACATAGAGAGAAGGTAAGGTGGATAAAAGGCATCTCTTTGGGATATTGTTATGTATCTTATTAAAAACTGTATGAAAAAAAAAGCAAATTCTTATGGAGAGGAGATGTTGCTTTGCCTGCTCTGATCTGAAACAGACAAGTTTGTAGAAATAGGTTAGAAACAGGCAAGGTTAAACTTTTCTTGCAAGGCAGGGATGATCAGGCAACAGTTCCCTCACTGAAACTGACTTAGCTTTTCTTTAAATACAAACTTGGGACAAGTTCCACCTTTTGGGTCTGCCATGGAATTGAATGATCAGTCAAAATTCTCTGACGTTTTGCCCTGCAGTTTGTTGATACAAAATGTCAGAGGGAAATCTGAACAGAAAGGCCCATACATGTATTCCTGAAAAGAACCTACAAGTAGCAAGTTCTCCCAAATAATGCTTTTTAGATTTTCTCCCAAATAATGCAGAGTTAGAGAAAAGTGTAGAAAACAAATTTTAATGGGACTGTATCTTCATCAACTAGCATGAGAATAGCCAGTTTCCTTCTCCCTCAGTATCTATGAAAGTTGAGATCCCAACATTCTGGACTGCTGGATATTTCAATTTGTACAAGGAACTAGAGAAAATTGGTGATAATCACCCAAAACCTGAAAAGTTTAAATAAACACTAGGCATAAACGGATCTCTGTAGTTCTGTAATTCAGCATTGTTTGTGCAGGGTTGACCCAATGAACTCTTTCCCAGTCTTGAATAATATCTCAAAAATGAAATAAATAATTAAACCCAGACTTTCGTTTCATACAAGTTTGGCAGCGGCAATCCTTAATTATATTCTAGACAAACAAACAGTTACAATTTTTCCCCTTTATGCACAATAGATTCCCATCTTAGGAAACTCAGTTCTAAACCAAAACAGTTCATCTCTCCTCTCTGCTTTTCAAAGAAGCACATTCTAAAAAAGAAAGTTAAAACAGTGGAAACTGATTTCTTTCTGCATGACAGCCAAGAAGCTGTGATAACACCTTTTAACTTTCTTGTAACCCTTGGCACCCTTAATTCATCCTCCACCTTATGCCAACTGTGTGAGATAACACAATTGTAAATTATTTGGGTGAAATGTACAGTAAGCAAGACATAAAACCCTGCATTGCAACATCCAGGAACTAAAACCAGCGAATTCATTCATTATTTGTGTACAATATGACACAGTGATCTCATTTTTCCAGCTGAGAAAAAAAAGATTACTCATTTTCTTCACAGTATAGATAAAATCAATTGCAAGAATACTAGAAAATCTTTTAGGCAAAAGCAGTACAGTGGGGGTGGGGTAAACAAGGAGAAAGGGGATCCAGGATTGCAAATATATTGTTTGACTTTAATATATTTTACAAAGATGTGTGTAGTATTCAACTTTAGCATTTCAGGAAGTCAGAAATAAGCGCTGTTGCCACAGAACCTGTTTTGCAGCTCGAGGTATTTTCTTACTTCTTGGGTATCCTTCACCATCTGCTAAAACCAGCACTTGTAAAATTTGGCTGAAGCCTTTAGAGCTGCGTTTTGCCTGAATTGTGCCTCCGAAGCAGCTTGCTTCAATCCTGATCCTGTTTTGAAAAACAAGGTCTTATTTTTGAAACACACAAAAGCATCAAAGATCGGAGACCGTGTCTGAGCTCATTCAGCGGCACTTTTCTATCATGGTGGGGCTGATTGTCACCTATCCAGGAATGTCAAAGGTCCTTCATCATAAATCCGGGCTCCTTGCTTGCAGCTCAAGAAAAAGGTCCAGGAACTGATGAGACAACAGCATCACTAATGAGCTAGTGATGGACCTCGATCCCAAAACAGAAGATGTGAGGAACTGATTTGTTCTCTAAAGTTCACCAGGTGTAGCAAAACAGAATCTCTTGGTGTAGAAGGCAGTTGAGTCCTGGTAGTTAAAACCTACAACTAGAGCATGGGACAGCTTGCATGCCAGTAGTCCAGAAGTAGTCATATGCTGCTAGAAACAAAAATGGAGCTGTGCTCCCCTGAACCCATATCCTATTTCAATAAGTCTCTTCTTCTGCTTTGCAAAAATAAAGCAAAATATTCCACTCAATTCAAGCCCGAACTGCCTTTTTGGAAGCACCCATTGGCCCCCTTTATCCACACTGACTTCTTCTCCGATGTACATCCAAGGCTCCATGAAGTTCTTGGTCATCAAGGGGTGTTTCTCTTTCTCCTTGAAAGAAACAGCTCTGTCCCATTTTCTTTTGTTCAGCGCAACACACTTGGAGTTGCCATGCATGATAGGCATGTGCAACAGGCACAAAGGCCTAGGAGCGCTGACAAGAGGGTGGACAACCGGGAATGGCGCTCATATTTGATAGCTTTCTTGACCTCCTCGTTGGACTGGGAAATGTAATCCGTGGTGTGCAGGATGTTGTACTCAATACTGTTGAGGACCTCCTGTTGTTCCAAAACCAGGATCTCCAAGTGCAAGAAGAGGGAATGGAGTTCACAGATCTGGGCCTCCAAGTCAAGGAGCTGCTGGTGCCGCACCTGGGCCATGGCAGGTGCTGCTTGGCTTTGAGTACTTCCAAGTCCTGGCCAACAATCGCGGCATCGTGGGGCTCTCCACCAGTTGCTTGATGTCCTCCTCTTGGAGGTGCAAGCCTGCCAGTTCTGTCTGTCTCTGGATCTGCTCCTTCAGCTTCTCCACATAGTGGGTTTCCTTGGCATAATGGCTGCTGATGATCTCACGGTAGCGGTTAACCAGCACGGAGAACTGGCAGTAGCGAATGCGGCTGATGGCCAGGCTCTTAACCCTGTCCTTGGCCAGGGTCTCTTGGATGTCACTGAGCCTTGGCTGTAGAGCCTTTGCTTCTCTATTGAAAGTGTCCTTCATGGTACTCAGCTCTTTTTTCTCTTCCCCAATGCTCACTTCAGTGGTGCAGCAAAGCACCTGTTGCTGCTTCTTGGCGATGTTCGCAGAGGATTGCTCCAACTTATCCAGAGCCCAGGAGGCTGCTTATTTCTTGGAGGACCCTACTCATGGGGCTGCTCTCGTCTTCTTGGAAAACGGGGTTGTCGAAGGAGAAGAACTCCTCCAGATCCAGAGAGTCCCCATTCTCCATCGTCTCCTCAGTTCCTCCAGCCGGTCCTTCATCTTTGGCTCTCCTTGATGCTTGAAGCATTTGCAGGAAACGAAGTGAGCCAGATCCACCCATCGGCTTTGAGAAAGTTTTTTTTTTTTTGGTTTTGTTTTTAAGCAACTCCAGAAATGTTTTGCGTCAGTCTGAGCTGCTGGGGCTGAGAAGCTGGGAGAAAAGGAATTTAAAAAAAAAGAAGCAAGCTCTTCCCTCCCTCCAGCTATTGCAAATATTGACCGTGGCAATTCGCTTCTCAGCCTGCATTTTACCCAGCATCACATGGCTCCAACCGGCTGGACAACATTCCATGCCAAGAGTGGGTGGCACCAAGCCCAACAAGTAGAACAGACGCTGCCAGTTGGAAGAAATGGCAACCCCAATGAGACGTTCGAAGTGGGGGTGGGGGAAGCCAACTCCAAAGGTGACCCTACAAACTCCTCTTGTCCGTAGCAGATCTTGACCCTTGAACTATGGGTGTGCAATCCATGTGACCGATTATGGAGGATGTTTCCTTTGGTGGAATATATCAGGTTTTCAACTGAATATGCTCTGCTTGCTTTAAAAAAAAAACTCCCAAAACAATACAAAGCAAAAATCCAACCCCAAAACAAGTAGTTAGTCCTTAGGACCTTTTGGGAGGAAGAAATTAGATTCTTTGAAATAGTATAGGTTCTCCTGCTTGAGCAGGGGGCTGGACTAGAAGACCTCCAAGGTCCCTTCCAGCTCTGTTATTCTATTCTATTCTATTCTATTCTATTCTATTCTATTCTATTCTATTCTGTTCTGTTCTGTTCTTATTATTCCTGTTCTATTCTGTTCTGTTCTATTCTATTCTTCTATTTTGTTCTGCTCTGTTCTATTCTATTCTATTCTACTCTACTCTACTCTACTCTACTCTACTCTCTACTCTACTCTATTCTATTCTTATTATTCCTGTTCTGTTCTGTTCTGTTCTGTTCTATTCTATTCTTCTATTTTGTTCTGCTCTATTTTATTCTGTTCTATTCTATTCTATTCTATTCTGTTCTGTTCTGTTCTATTCTATTCTTATTATTCCTGTTCTGTTCTGTTCTGTTCTATTCTATTCTTCTATTTTGTTCTGCTCTATTTTATTCTGTTCTATTCTATTCTATTCTATTCTATTCTGTTCTGTTCTGTTCTGTTCTATTCTATTCTTATTATTCCTGTTCTATTCTGTTCTGTTCTATTCTGTTCTTCTATTTTGTTCTGCTCTATTTTATTCTGTTCTATTCTATTCTATTCTATTCTATTCTATTCTATTCTATTCTATTCTATTCTATTCTATCTTATCCTCCTCTTATGCATACAAATTTGGTAAACTGTCCTCTTCCAAATGTTTTCAGGAGTTGTAGGTGGTGTTTCATCATTGGGGTTTTTTAAAGAAGAAACTGGCCAGTCACTTGTCTGAAATGGTATAGGGTTTCCTGCTTGAGCAGGGGATTAGACTAGA